>JAOXJP010066385.1:0-15472 GCA_025762735.1 Platanus orientalis | reverse complement strand
GGGATGAGGTGTGTGGCTGAAGTGAGGAGGTGAGAATGAGTGAATGGGGAGTGTGGTGAGGTGTGGCCTTCTAAAGGTTTCAAGAGAGGGGGTGAGGTGTATGGATGGGGTAAAGAGGTGGGAGAGATGGTGGGCCCCTTTGCCATGTGTATGGTGGGGAGAGGAGGTAAAGGAGAGGGTGGAGCCCATGGTGAGGGGTGTAAAGTTTAGCATGGTGGTCTTAAGGCATCCACCCTCCAAATGGAGGGTGTATGGTTTAAAAAAAGTTATGAGGGTATTTTGGATAAATAGAATTTTTTTGGAATAAAAGCAATGATTGTTTTTTTTTTTAGATTTCCCCTTTACTGTCTAGACCTACTTTTTGGGCTCTATAACTCTGAACTTCTTAAGGTTTATGAGTTTTTTATATCTCTCGGATATTCTGGTCGTAACGCGGTTGTTGGAAGCAGATTTGGAGTAGGGTAAGTGGGTCAAAACTGACTCCGAATAACCCTAAAATGACTTGTAGCTATAAGGAATGGGTAAAAGGGTAAAATTAATTTTTAAAATCCTCATCAAAAGATAGTCCTCAGGATTTGTGAGCCATAGGCTTTGACTGTTTACGAATCTAATGCCCGAGCTGAAAGTTATGTTTGAAACCCTGAATTATCTTGGACCAAATCTTCGACGGACTTAAGACAGGTTTTTCCTAGATTTGAATGGGGTATAATGGTGACCATGGTTGTTTGGGTCTTAGAACTACGTGCCATAGGGCTTGACAAATAGATAATCTGATTCCTAGTGAATTTCTGGGGGATTTCTGAAAGGTCACCTGATCGAAAAATGTGCCATAGACTTGTGAAAGGTTAGGTCATTGAGCTGTGTTGAGCCTGTGGAAAGATTTCTCTATTAAGGTGTTTATCGAAGATCTCAAAAAACCTAAAAAAATAAGTCTGACCTTGAGGAATTTGGACTTCTAAAGAGTTCTCGGGGGCTCACCAAGTGTTCATGGCTAATAAACATGAATTGGCTGCATTTTGGGGTAGAATGGGGTAATTAAGGGGTATTAGGTCTCTTATGATTTTCTTTGGGGAGTTTTTAGGCTAATCAAGGTAGGACCACTGACCGGTTGAGTTTCTGGTTTGTGTGAGGGCAAAATGGTAATTTTTTGACCTTTTTAAGCTTTAATATGAGAATGTTAATGAAGGCTAGAGAATCCTGGAAAAAATGAGCTTCATAGCCCGTAGTTTAAGATCTTTAGAGGTGTAGGGGTAAAATGATAATTTGTCAGTTCTTTGGGATTTTAATGTGGAAGGCCTTGTGAAAACTGCTAAACTCTAAACGTCTTCACTATGGAGGATATTTTGGAAAGCTGTGAAGAAAATGAGTTCAAATAAGTTTTGATTTAAAATTCTGAGGGTGTAAGGGTAAAATGGTAATTTTTTAACCTTTCAATGCTTTTAATGTAGGAATGCTTATGAAGGTTGGCAAATTCAAGATGTTTTTGTTATAGTAGAGATGTTGAAAAGTTGGGTTTAATGAGGTGTAATTAGGGCTTTTAAAGGTATATGGGTAAAGTGGTAATTTGCCAGCTTTTTGATGCTTCAATATGGGAAGGCTTATGAAGGTTGGCAGATTCAAAATGTCTTTGTTGTAGAAGGAACTTTGAGAAATAAGTTCAATAGGAATTTATTTGGATTTTTTAGGGAATAAGGGTAAAATGATAATTTGTCAGCCTTTCAATGCTTCAATGTGGGAAGGCTTATGAAGGTTGGCAAATTCAAAGTGAAATAAAGCCAATAGTTTGAAGCTTAGACTCTCGTAGTCCTAGGGTGTTTTCTGGAGAGATTATGGTTTAATTTGATTGATGTTTGGATATTGACATTGCATTTGCGACTAGAGTTTCCTTTGAGAATGCCTAACTATTTGGGGTTCAGAAGGGGTCTAGGATCTGACTTTGTCTCTTGCTGTAATGAACCTATCTGACTCCATTAATTATCCCGAGTCAAAATTTGGGTGCTGACAGATATCAAGCTGAGTCGTTGTGCTCAGATAGCATCAGCTCACATACAATCCTTTTACGAATACATAATATATCAGCCTGCTTGTCTAAGTACTTGAATAAATGTTCCCACACATCCATGTTCTTCATTACAAATGCACCATAGTCAACCTTGATTAAACAAGAAAACATATAAATTAATAAATATATCACTATGTAAAATTTTATTAAAATGTATGAACTTTGATATGTTATAGTGTACTAACCCATTATCTTGTTGGGGTGCATCCATGATGGTTGTTCTTCTCCAAAATGGCAGGTCCATTGTCTTCCCACAAACAAAGTGCAACAACTCATTTGAACCTTCAAGCTGTAACAATATACAATTATGATACCGCATTCAACATAACATACCAAAACATGAAAAATTGATTCTACTATACAAGCATAAGATCAAATTACTTACTAATTGTTCTAGGGTCAATAGTTGGGGAATAACACTTTTGTCAGGGCCTAATAAGGAGTCCAACACATAGACACACTCCAATGAAGTATCAAGAATAACTAGCCACCTGTGGACATCATCTGAGATAAGGACATATATTTAAAACAATGTCCATGGCCTTATTTTATTTTCCATTGAACCACACGAATGTAGAACTTAGGTTCATTTTGTAGTTACCAAATTGCAGTCAACAATGCTGTACCCAATCCTTTCTTGTTGTAAGGGACGTCTAATCCTCGACAGATCAATGCCCATTCCTTCCATCTAACACTCACGTTGTGGTTATAGTAAATTAGCAAAAGGTTATGCTCATTTACTCATTTGAATACCATCAACAAATTCTCTAAAATGGACAATTATTTACCAAGATGATTAATGGTAAGTAAAAGTGCCTAACATTTTCATCACTCAACATTTGTTTAGCCAATAATAGGGTTTCATAGGAGTCGATAACCTACACATGACAACTAAATACGTCAACAAAAACACAAAACAAGCATGGACATGGTTACATGAAAAAATGAGAATTGATTGATGTTTGATGATTTAGTACATGTGACAACACTTTGCATTCTGGTCTCAAGCTTAAAATTTCACTTTGTCTTAAGTTGTCACTTTCCAAGAGACAATTATGTCGTTGCATATATAAAGGACCATCAACAATCTTACATATTTTTCAAGTTCTTTATAAACCATTTATGCCAAATGGTGATATTAGTAATAAAAGGTTTTCTTACCTTAAAGAAGCATCAAGTCCCTGCGACATTGCCAATGCATACTTACCTTCCTCTTCATTTGAAAATATTACAAAATTACCCACCGATTGTAGAATTAGTCTCCTACGAGCCAGTTGGTTTTAGTACCAAAATAAATCAACTATTTATATCTAATGCTCTTATAATGAATAAATTGTGTGATTAGAACATGCAACATACCTTCCCTACTATATTTGGCATTTTGGTTTTCCAATGTTCTTTCCTTGGCTATACATTTTAAGAACAATAAAACTACAATGTGAGTGTCCATTATTTACATATATTTTAGATATTTCCACCTACAACATATGAAGCATATTCTTGTTCCATTGACAGTCTTCCATTATTTCATATGGTAGATCATATGGTTTATGTAAAGGTTTTGCCATAATGAGTTTTTCTTACCATGCCATCCAGTATATCAATCGCATTATAAGTCTGTTTATTATAAACTCTACTTTGTGCCTACATTGTAAAACCATCCACATTACTGTCATTACAACCTATCACTTAATCACAATTCATAGCAAAGGATGTTGTAGAGTGTCATGTATTCCATATTTTTTTATTTTCTTTTCCTCACTATATGCCTTTTGTGACTGCACATATGTAATTCTGAGTCAATTAAGTGGGAGTTTTACGAATTTATAGAACTAACAAATAAATTTATAACCTATTGTTTCACCCAAAGGGTCCATATACGGTAAGGGGCCATACAAGCTAAAGCAGAAAATTAATGTCATAAACATGATGAAATACATATAAATAAGACAATGTAGACAGACATTATGACTATCTCAAACCCATTATATAAAAATCAAACAAATTTGGATAATTGAGAAATCAATTCATAATGTTTCTTCTTTTATTTCATAATAATTTGTAAATATGGACGAACCCATCAATGATTGTTTTTAGATTTGTCACTTTTGTCATGAATGTCCCCTTTAGAACAAATAGGTGGATCAGGTGTCGAAAGTATGGGACTACTGGTCATGTGATGGTTTACGCATGCTGAAAATACTTTAGATCGCTCACATGCTACAATAGGTGAATTAGTTAACTTCTTTCCAATCGAATTCCCTCCTAAACAGTTCCCTTACAATCCTTTCAATAGTTGCCATGCATATATGTAGCTATTGAATATTTGTTGACACACTTTGCAACTCTATCCTCATTTCCTTCATTCCCCATTCTAGGGATAACAACCGTCTATTGATCATATGCATTTAAGGCATAAATGATGAATATAGCCTGACCAAGTATTCAACAACTTAATAAACATTTGATTGATGGGGTTAGAACAGTCACTGCCTGTTAAAGTACAACATCAATCCTAGTTACAAATTCTTCATGATGCCTCCCAACTGATGGTTTGAGCTCTGTAACATTATTGGTACCATCTTGAGGATACATCGACCCAATATATTTGATAGAAAATACTGTTTATAATGATTAGAACACTAAAAATTTAATTAATGCCGAATACCTCAAATACCAAAACAACTTATGAAAAATTCAAAGTGAAGGAAAATAGATCTAATAAAGACCAATTCCAACCTCCATTTTGTTCAAATGTACCCTAAACCCTAACAAGAAGATATATAAAAAGGGTTGAACTGATTTGGATAAAAAGAAATCATCTAGAAATGGGCTAGAAAGTAACTCTTACATGTCTTAGTGCAAATTGAACTAATACGAAACACAAGAAAAATAAATTCAAGCAATGTTAAATTTATGCACTAGAACCTGAAAGGTTTTGACATTAGAGGGTAAAACTTGTATCTACTTTCTATCTAGAAGTTTGAATCTTTTAAGCTTGTATGTATGAAGAAAAATGCCATCTATAGTTACATTATTTAACTGACTTGCTCTAAGATTATGAAAAAAATTGTAAATTAAGAACTCTATGGTTCAAACACAAAGTGCTTAATGATCATTATTTATTGATTTTTAATAGGTAAGTGAGTTAGTGTTTAATAATTAGTAGGTGAAGTACATTCAGTGAGAATGATTAGTGTAGACAGGTGAAAATCCTAGGCATTTTTACATGGTAGGTAAACGACATGTTAACTACCAACTAGTGTAGCATTGACTTTAGAAAAGTTTGGAAAATAAAAAAACCCAGTAAATTAAACTGAACTCCCAAGTTTTGCATTTAGACTTTACAATCTTGAAAAAGAGAAAGTTAATAAGATTACCCAAGTCTTTGCATAGGGATGAGTGATCTCCAGCAAGCAATGTAATGATATTTTTTTGCACAGAGACGAGTGATCTCCAATAGACAATGTAATAATATTTTAAAATTAAAAAATTAACATTATGTAAAATAACACTCACTTGTGTTGCAGAACTTGATGCATTAACGTTTTCACTTGATCGTTGCCATCAGAGAGGATCAAACAACCTGCTTGCTCGCAGCCACAGGAGAAGATGATACAAGTTGCTTGGTTGCTACTGGTTGTCGTTACCATTGGAGAAGATTAGACGAGGCCGGTAGATGGGAGTTTCAGAGTTATTTGAAAACTTGTCTAAGAAGAAGATGAGAGGTGCAATATTGTTGAAAAGTGAGAGACGATGGTGGTATAGAGGATATGCTGTTTTGGAAAGTGAATCTCGCTAACACCTATTCATTACATTTCCTTATTAATTTTTTAAATAAAATAATAGTTTTTAAAGCCAAATGATTCCGTTACTTGGTTTGTCTTCAAATATTACATCTGGACACGTGATCTAATGATAAAAGTGGATGACGGTATACCACCAAGACGGTGGTACAAAGGATATGGCTCCAATTAATTGATGCATTAGAGAAAATATACTAATCATCAACAAACAATAAATGGGAAATAGAGGGACCATTTCTTTTTTATCTTAATTCCTCCTATAAGAGTGTGTACTTCATGAATAGAGCAAGAGGAAAAAAGTTTTTTTGCACAAAAAATGAAAAGGAAGGGAGATAGGGGCTCCCCTTATCTAATGCATATAGAAGGAAAGATGCTACTACTCAGGGACCCATTAATAAGAATCTGAAAAGAAACCAATGAGATGTAAGATCAAATCCAATTTTTCCACTTATCAGTAAAACCTAATTTTTTCATGGTTTTAATCATAAATCTCCATTAAATCCTATCTAATGCTTTGTTCATGTCAAACTTTAAGGCTAAATGATGATGAGATGAAGAACATTTCTTAAAGAGTTTAAGAATCTCATGAGAAAATAACATGTTTTGGAGATGATCTTGTATTGAGCATAACATAAACTATTGGGTTTGAATTGGGAGATGTTTTTAAGTTTGGGAATTTTAGGGATAAGGGTGTTGAAGGATTGATTTATTGTATTTATATTGAAAGGATTATTGAGAAATTTAAGAATAGTATCAATTAGATTCAAGATGGTGATATTCTAATATTCTTGGAAACAAATCGCTTGGAAAACCATTAGGACTAAGGGGTGTTTGGATGTGCGGTGCGAAAGTGCTTTCTAATGTCAGTAAACAAAAATAAAAAATTATATGGCTTGTTTGGTTTGTTAATGGTGTTGGTTGCAATTGGCTAGGGTCCAGCCGGAAAAGCGCTAGAGTGCTCAGAGAGTGATAGGTTGCTTGCAAGGAGCGACAACAAGCAATCACAAATAACAGATCTTACAAAACTTGATTTATTTGTTTTCTTCTCTTGTTTCTTATTTGGATGATTCTTCATGTTCCTATGACAAAGACACAATAAGTCTGGTGAGTGTGACAACTCTCCAACTCTCTTTAGATAAGGTGGAACAAATAATTTTAGCTATCTTTTTCTTTTTGTTTTCATTAACAAGCACCTTTATTTATATCTCATTTGAGGAATGAGATTCTCAACTTTTTAATCTACAACCGGTTTGTTTTAAAAAAAAATGTTCTTCATTGGGTTTTCATCGGCTCTCTTTTAGACTCGGAAGAGAGTTCATTTAGGTGAACAATGTTCAAATGAAAGGGAGAGATAAAGCTTTTGGGAGTAGTCCTCATTATGCCTTTGTAAATACAATAATCAGATTTAGATAACAATAAGTTTTCTATCGTTTGTTCTTTGCTACTTCGACATTAAAATTCCAATAAATTCAGTTATCGTCTTTGATTGGAGTCGATGCCATCACATATAACTATTATTACCTTTGAAAATTGACACAATCACCATCGATTGTAGTCAATGCCACCACACCTAGCTGTTATTACCTTTCAAAAAGGAATTATGTGTTTCTTTTAGTACATAACATTAGGTGTACACCCCGCATCCATTTGTGGTAAGACTAAGGGATTCGGACCCAAAACCATATATTAATCTTGGAACCTTTGTATCTTGATCTAGAGGATTCACCTCAATACTATAAAGGCCTAAACTTGGTTTATGAACAATTGAGAAACCTTATATTAATGGAATGGATTAGGCCTTGTAGACCAAAACATGAAATTCAGAAATATGACCTTGTTGACCAATTACCACGTGATCGATGACCAAAGTTGGTGACTGATCATCATAGAAAAGGATCAATATAGTAAAAACCTGAGGCCCATGCACTGTAACCATGATTGATCAACACCAAGATTGTAATGGATCACTGCATGGTAGATCACCACTGTTCTAGAATATTCTTGGGATTCGTGTCAAGGGAAATTTTACGGGACCCACATGGGATAAACCAAATTCATTTTTATACCATATTTAAGTGTAAATGACCATAAAAAGAGAGAAAAATAGAAAAAGAAGAGAGTTTTAGGAGAATTGGGAAAGAGAAGTTCTTTATCTCTAAAGAGCTTGGTGAGCTCTAAAACCTCAAATCTAGCATAGTTTTTGATCTATTTTCAGTTTCCAATCATATATTCATGTAGATTTATGGGTTTTGATTGTGAATTTATGGTTTAATCTTAGAGAAACAAAGGTTTACAAGAGGGAAGGAGGTCTTGGTTGAAGACTCACTTGGAACAAAGGATGATGAACAAATTTGTAAGATATGCAATCTATGCCCTCTTCCTTATTAGGTTCGTAAAACTTTAATGATTTCATCTATGATTTATTGAGTTATAAGTGGATATACTTAATATGCACATATTTGTTTTCTACATTCTTAGTTCTATTGGTTATGAGATTCATTTTGATGGATTTCCATCTAATCTCTATGAATATCTTGATTCCCTTATGTAGGATCCTAGTTTCATCAATTTATACCTGAGTTAAATATTCAACTTCTCTACCTCTATGATTTTTGGGAAATGATTCTAGTTTTATGATGTTAATGCCTTGTTTGAAAAGTTTGGTGATCTCTACTCTAAGATGTAAAGTATTGTTGTTGGATTCTCATAACATTAGGATAGAAATGAACATTTCATGCGGTATATCATCTTTGGTCACATTTGGCATGAAAATGTTTTACATTTCAAATATTTCTATATGTCCATAGATTTGAACCAAGCATCCTCTTTCACATCTTGGTTTTAACTTTGAGCATGAGATCGACATCTTTGGTGTTGAACTCCTTATGAGATTGGACATACAGATATCTTTTGTATAACATACTCATGTAGTAATTATATTACTTTACATAAGCATGAATTTGACATATCATTTTAAACACATGGATTTATTTTGGAACCTTTTTCTTGGAAAATTTTAGAAAGCTACTATGGTTTCGGGGGAATTATGTGGGGACAAACCCTTGTTTGGGAGAATTTTAGTAGACAAACCCTTGACACCCTAGGAAATTTTTGTGGGTTATTATTGGTCTTTATGATTGTGGAGACCCTTATGGGTTTGGCCTATATGACAAACACCTTTATGGCATTCGAAGACCTTTATAGGATTGACCTTTATGACGAGTGCCTTTGTTGCATTCAAAGACCTCTTTGAGATTGGATTTTATTTTATTCAGAGACCTCTATGAGATTGACCTATATGGCATTTAGAGACTTCTATAAGGTTGACATTTATGGTATTTGGATGCCTCATTTAGGTTGGCCCTTGTGTCATTGAAGTCCCAACATGGGTTGTTTGCATATGGTTTAATTTGTTGGAGACCCTACTTAGGTTTTTTTGCATGATTTGACTAGTCGAAGAGCCTACTTAGATTACTTGCATGTTTTGATTTCATCGAAGGCTCTTCTTGGGTTATATGCATTTGGTTTTAGTGTTTGATGGATACCCTAGTGGGTTAACATAAAACATATGTACACTTTAACTTGATTTGAAAACTCTTATGACTATGTAGAAGCATAAGTATACTTTGAATCATGATATATATATATGTGTGTGTGTGTGTGTGTGTGTGTGTGTGTGTGTGTTTTAGCCTTTTTTCGTTCTGCTGTATATTTTGTATATCTTCTTGTTGAGCTCGTCAAACTCATCCCAATGCCATCACCCTAAAAATCAAAGTGATGGAGATACAGATGATTCGTGAGATCAAAGTGATGGAGGTAAAGATGATTTGTGAGCCGTGTGAAACACTGAAAGAGAGAGGCATTGGGTGTGTGGCCCATAGTTTATATTCCATTTCTTATTTTAGTTTTTAGACTAGAGATGCATTTTGTATCAGATGTTGACGTATCAACTTTTAATGGCGAGTATTATTTCTATGATGTAATTGGCTCATGGAAGCTTTTATTTTTTAGTAGTGGACATATGAATATCACTAGTTAGTATAGATATGGTTGTGATTTATTTTTCGCTGCATTTTGGTTTAATTTATTGGTATCATTATCTATTCTATTGCATTTTGATAAGGAAGAAAGGTAAATGAATGAACAATTATGCTACTAAATGTAATTGTGAATGGTTTGTACGAATTTAATAATTATTCTGTTGCGTTATATGATTTGGATAATTGAAATTAACAAGAAAAAAAAAGTTGATCAAATTTATATGGGAAACAATAAAGTAGACAAGTGTCACACTCCAAAAAAGGGATCTCCCACCATGAGATATGGGTTCGGGATGTGTCATGCAATGTCACGGATCTAGGTTCTAGCCACGAATACAGGCCATGGGTCTGGGTTATGACATTTAGGTGGGCTCATGTGATTTTTTTTATGTGGGACTCATTGTTATTTTGTAGTTTAGAACTTACAATGCTTGGGTTATGGTGTGTTCCATAAAAAAATATTGGAATTTAGAGATACGTCTCAAAGAAATACACACACGTACATGTTTTCCAACATTAGTTTTATGAAGTTATCCAAACATCTCAACCATCTTTTATTGTTCCACAGCTTTATAGAATGCAACAAACCGCACATTGTAGTTTTCTTACAGCAATCGTAACAGCACCACAACTGCAACAACAACATCTTTTGCACAGTACATCCAAAACACCCCCTAAGAGCTTTGAGGCTTTGAGCATCCCAAGACTAAGGGCTGCATTTTCAATTCGTTGCGGATAGGTTTTATGTCAGCAACGTCCATTGTCGTTGCGGCTATGTTTCATATTGGTGACGACTCTTGTCGTTGCAGATAGGTTTTATATCAGCGATGACTATTGTCGTTGCCGATAGGTTTCATATCTGCCTTTATATCCATGACGAACTTTATTATTGCTAGCGATGACTTTAGTCGTCGTCATTAGTTATCTATGTCAATGACATTTTACTCGTTGCTGAGAAGCATTCGCGAGGGGATAAATGCAACGAATAAAGATCGTCACTATTGAGCATAAGCGTCGACTTTTGTCGTTGCTAATGGTCAATTTTCTTATAGTCGTTGTAGCCTCTTATTAAAGACTGAATTTGCAATTGCTAATGATGTTTTGAATAGCTTCTTGACAAAGATTAGAGGAGGTAAATAGCTTTGAGAAGTAGTAAGTGATTACGTGGTCCAAGTTAATATTAGGAAATAAAATAGTAGATTAGATTTTATCATATGGGATTTGATAACAATTAGATTAGATTAAATTATATTTGATTTTATTAGATTAGATTTGGTTACTATCTTTATCTCTGTAATGATTTATTTAAACCTCATACTAGAGGTATTGTATGCACGCTGAATCAATCAAAGAATCTTCTTCTCTTAAATTTCTTCATGGTATCAAAGCAGCCTGAAGTCCACTTTTGCTTTTCTGTTCTCCGGTGAGTGGTATCGCCTTCGGGTTTGATGCCGCTCACCAAACTTTGTTCTCGTTCTCTTTTAGCTGTGCCTAACCATTTTTTTTTCCTTCTATTATCTTCGTTTAAGTAATCTATTGTTTATCCCAGCTCCCATGGCCCCTGCTCTATTCATCCAAAACCACTAAACATCGGCTGATTTGGCTGAGGGCCGTGACCTCCATGTACTCTAGAAACTGAGAAGAGAGAAAGAGAGAAGAAAAGAAGTTCTAATGCCCCTCCTCCCTATATTCGCAGCCCATGGATGACATGGCTGTGTACTATCCATCACCATTGGGACTTCACAACCCTTAATACCTGTATTTCTGCCACAACAGCACCACTGGTGCCACTACCTCAACATCCACATAATTTCTTGCTTCCGGCATTGTTGCTTCATAGTCTACATCGCCAACACCTTGTACCCATCCAGCATCGAATTGAGAAATTGCTCTTAGTTCAGCCAGAAATAGGAATTGAAATGGAAGGCTTTGATTTTGGTAAGATCTTATAGGAAAATCTTAAAAGAACTTACCAATAGTGGAGAGATGGGCTGTAGTCATTCCAATACCTATGCAAACAATTTTTTGGGCAAGGCGAAGGGATGACAAAGGCTGGCCAAGTTCTCTTGATGTGCCTAGGGTTTGCTAAATAACGCTTCTCAACCAAGTCTGGCTTATGCATCACAGTGGTGAGGAATGCAGACTTCAAGGTCATTGAACCAGAACTGGCTTGTAACACCATCACAGCCAACTTGACGAGATATGCATTCACAGGCCTTAGATAATTGAAAGGGTGTCTGAATGATGCTGACGCCCTGGCATCAAATATCAACATGGAAGATTGGCTCCACTCATGTGCCACCTGTTGAGCTTAAGGCCCTCCTTGTGGGCCACACGTTCATTGTAGATGTTGTTGTTGTCCTGCAAAAAAAAAAAAAAAAATCCAAGGTAGCTGTGAATATTGCATGACCTTGTCTTAGTTTCATGTTTCATGGTGCCTTATATTTGTTGCCAAATCACCTAAAATCCCATGTTCATGATAAGTGATGCCTCTAGCATTTCAATGATACCCAAAAGCCCATGATCTTCATCGGGTTCTTAGGTCAGCGTATGGAGGAAGAAACAATTAAAAAAAAAAAGAAAAAGGAGGTGCATGAGGAAGTTAGGCCCATGCTCAAACATTATGGCTAGTTCACATGCGATGCATGAAGAAATCAAACCTACTTCAGTAATTTTCACCCATTGTGGCTAGACCCCATTGAGGCCTATATTATGACCCATAGAAGTCGTTTTTTTTTTTTTGTTAGGTCCAACTAGGTCCAATAGATTAGGTTCATAGAGAACTGGTTGACATCATTGGGAATTGGCACAACAATCCATCAACCTGCAGCTCAACATCATTGGCATCATCAAATCAGTTTAACGGGTATCATCAAATCAGTTTAACGGGTTTCAATGGACATCCATAATCAAGTGGCATGAAGGTACATCAGATCAAGTGGCATCAGTTGGCATCAATACAAAGGCACATCAGATCAATTGGTATCGATTATGTTTTTCAAACACACGAAGATTTTTATGAAAATCCTCATGTGTTTGAGGGGGAGTATTAGGAAATAAAATATTAGGTTAGTTTTATCATATTGGATTTGATAACAATTAGATTAGATTTGATTTTATTAGATTAAATTTGGTTACTATCTTTATTTCTGTAATGATCTATTTAAACCTCATACTAGAAATATTGTATGTATGCCGAATCAATCAAAAGAATCTTCTTTTCTTAAATTTCTTCAAGCCCTACCTCAAACCCAATCACCGATTGGATTATGAAGAGATTTAACTTTGTTTGGAGTTATTCTATTAAGAGTTGAAAGATGGAAGAATTTGGAACTTTTACTTCCAAATTTTAACTAATCAGCTCTGGATTTTTGGGTCCAAAAAATTCCTTCTGTTTTAAGAAGATCGTTGAGTTTCTTCAATTTTAATTTGATTAGTTGTGACTTTATTTGGAATTCTAGATTTTAGAGTTTTGATTTTTTATTTGAGTGTTTCAAACATATTCTTATTCCATTTTTTGGGGTGTGTTGAAGATGTATTAAGTGTATTTATTTCTTGTAGCTATGGGGGAGATAATGAATGACTCCAGGCTTTTTGGACTTGGTGTCCACAGCCAGATGGGTTGTCCACATCCATTTGAAATAGAATGGGTGGGGATAAAACTAATGATTTGGTTAAGGTCAATAAGGAGAGGATGACGATTTGAACCTTGGGCAAAGAAGATTTCACAAGAAGATTCAAGATATAGCAGTCTCCACTGGTTGTTTACAATAGCCTCATCCAGTCGCTCTTTGATATGAGCTTTACCTTCTTGGTTGTTGGACAAAGAAAATGGTAGACCATTATTCCCAAGGTTAACTTGGTGATTCGAGTTAGTTAAGGACTTAGAAGCATCTACTTCTCAGGGCGAGATTGGGGATCCATTTAATTTTGAGTTAGGCGCTCATTTGAGTTAGGCGCAAGAGACAAACAATTAGCATATCTAGCTTTCAGACGAGTTAGGATGCTAGTAGAGGCTATCAATGTAATTTCGCGTGACTAGTTGGTGCATATGAATAATAAAAGGGATTTTTCCCAGACAGGTTCAAGCAAAATTGCCAAATAATGAGGTAAAATTAATTAGTGACCAAATCGGTTTTTGAAGAGTTAAAATCGGAAAGAATGAAGTAATTAATGGTTAATAAATTTAAAGTTTTACCTTTAGACCCCTAACCCATGAATATCAACCTATCTGATACCCTTTCCTATTTCATCTCTATTCCTTTTCCTATTCCATTTTTACCGGTTTCCTAATTATCCTCTATCTCTCGCACTATTCTTGGTTTCTTTCTCCATCTTGTCCGTCTATTACACTAGACTTCATTCAAATCTAGAAAAAGAGGACTTGCGTTGCTTCCCCTTTATAGATGCATCTAAGTCCCAAGAATTTTCCAAATTTGAAGAGGCTCTACTTCCAATGAGGTAATCTAAGCAATTTAAAAGGTCAAGCTGCCAAGCAATGAGCTTTGGCAGGTAAGAATCTTACATCTTAAATAATCTAGATGAAGTGCTGATTCTGTTATGAGGCTGCCGGAGCTGTTCTCTAGTATAAGTTATGTGGAGATTGTCTGATGCCCAAAGAGTCACAGTCAATGTAGGGTGTGGATTCAAATTAAAGGGTCTAGGTGGAACAACTTTGATGTGGTAGAAGGCGAGGATGAGTTGCAAGAATATTTGGTGAAGCGTCATTTTTCTTCAGATATATGGTTATACATTATATCAATCAAAAGACATTATGAAAATGGTATATCCGTGTTCTCGTAAAATGCATCACTTTTTTGTTCCCTTTCTGTTAGAAAGTTTCTACAATCATCCTCTTTAATGGGATTTGGTTTCCTATTTAATCGTGTAATTGAATTAGGGCTAAAAAAGTAATTAAACATCACCAAAAACCGATTTGGCCACTAATTAATTTTATCTCATTATTGGATAATTTTGCCAAAATATTGAATTGATTTGAGAAAAATCCCATAATAAAAGGATATTCTATTTATACACCAGATTTGTATTCGATCGATTAAATACAATCAAGTGTAACAGGATTCTAACACAATGAAAAGAAGGAAAAACATAAAAGATCAAAAATCAATCAAAAAAGGTGGATAGAAAAACTTATTAGATACCATTGACTCAGTTATCCAATAAATTCTACCTATTATTGGATTTGAATATAAATATATATACTGACACACTCAGCTGCAACCTTCTCACCCACATTTATGGACACTCATACCGACTTGAACTCCGGCTGGCGTTTGGTATGCCCCTTTAAAGTGCCCCTAACATCCCCTGCATGTAGGGGGATACATCAGGTCGAAAAGTGATTTACTCTTTGTGGGGGTGGATGTAAATCACTACGTGATGTGTCTGCACACCGGGAGATGTTAGGGGCACTTTCTGGGGGTGCACCAAATCCTCGGGCCTTGAATTCATTTACTCACGAGAAGGCTATTCCCTATTATGAACACTACGGATGGGCATTAAATGTCATTAAAATGTACAAATCCTCTGCGACAAGCTTAAAT
>JAOXJP010066374.1:0-15472 GCA_025762735.1 Platanus orientalis | reverse complement strand
TTCTATGATAAAAAAATATCTTTAGTGTAGATGGTAAATTATAAGTTGACACAGGTGTGTTGAGGGTTAAAAACGTCCACAAAAGAGTTGAGATGAAAAAGTAGGTGTCGAAAAAGAAACATCAAAGATTGTGTTTTATTCTAAATTAATGGGCCATGGGCTGACCCGAGCCCGACCCGAAGCCCGATAAAATAATTAGGGTCAGGCTTGGGCCTAAAGTTTCTAAAAAAAATTTGACCCGAACCCAAAATTACTATAGTGGGCCAAGCCCCGGGCTTACCTCGGCCCGGCCTGAGCCCAGCCCATGCACACCCCTATCTACAACGGTTCAAACGGACAAAATATTTGGTTGCTTTTTAACCTTTCGTTTGATCACTACCATGAATGGCAGTCTATCTCGTAAGCATTATTACACACATATCAAGGAATGTTGGAACTAAATATTTTTGTCTTGTAAAACCCCAAGCTTGAGCTCAGTTTTAATGGGCACAAAAATTAAGCATATGCTTATATAAGGTCGTCAATGAGCCGAGCGAGCTCGGCTTGTCATGAGTTGAGCGTGAGCCTTGTTTGAAATTCATATAACTGAACCCGAATCTCCTATTGAGCTTGTTTAGTTAGGTCCATCTCGCTAAAAGCTCATCTCGTTATGAGTTATATATATTCAAATGAAATGTTACTTAGAGCAAGGGGGGTGGGTGATTCTTTGTCTAGTAATCACTGTTACCCCCCCAGGGAGTGTGAGCCCCATGCACTTTTTGTGTGGAGCCCACGCCCATGGAGGGGGGAGGGAAGGGAACGGTGCTTCCTGAACACAAAAATTTCTCACTAAGAGCAATTTTGGCTCGTGGGTTATTGGGCTTTAAGATTTGGGTCTGATACTTAAGCTTTAGTTTGATAAGCCAAGCCAATCCAGACTCAGGCTCGCCTCAACGTTAATGAGCCAAGCCTGAACTTGGAACCTCAAGGCTGTGAAAGTTTGTACCTAACCTTAGAGAGTGGCTAAAGTTGGAATGACATCAGGGCTGACACCCTAGGCTCAACTGCTTGGGCCGATAAGCGTGAACCAATCTTGACTGAATATGAAAAGGCCTAAGTGTCCATCCAGCTCTATTAGCTTGTCCACAAATGCAAAGACAATATTCAAAACCAATATCTAGGACTTGATTGGTTAAGTTGGAGTGTGAATTCACCGAGCCATGAGCTAAGCATCCATAGCATTATGACGCGTGGACTCCCCACGGGCTAAGTGTGAAACTGGGGCAGGTATGGGCCTAGCCAAGCCCAACCCCAATATCAGAACAGTCAACCCGTAGCCCAACCCAACCGGAGCATTATCCATAGGGGCACAGTCCAAACCAAAGTTTTGGTGCTCATTTCTCAATCCTAGTTCAAATCAGGTTGGGTCTGGTCAGATCAGGTCCAGTTGGGCTTATAATTAAATGTCATATGAATTTTATTTTACTGGGATAAAGTTAATTTTGGATGCATTACTGCATTAGAAGAATCAAATTCACATTCTCTTATACCTAAAGAAGCCCGACCCATACTTATGTCTAGTTGTGATTTCTTGCCCCAACCAAGCCCATCTCTAAGTTAAACCATCGAGCCCAACCCAACCCAACCCAACCCGAACTCGTAATATAGCATTGTTATACCCAAATCACTCTGCTGCCCTTTAAGAGAGGTGGAGTCCACCTATGCTTATTTCAATCCAAGTACAATTAGGGGGCCCGGTCTCATATACAACTGGTCACAGTGGTCCTTTCCATTTCTAATTAACTCAACCTGGTTGGGTTGGAGTTAAGTGAATGGAACTTAGGATAGGTTCCAATTGAACCCCTAAGTTGATCTTTGATTGGGCTACGGGTCTACATTTAAGTTCTTCGGGTTGAGCTAGGGTTGAATCCAGATTTTGTACACACAAAACCCATGTGCAATTTGTGCATACAGACCAAGGGACGGACACATCAGTGTCAAAAAGTGATAAGCACCCCCAAAAAGTGTAAATCACTTTTCGGTGCTGATGTGTCCACCCCTTCGTCCGTGTGCACAAATTGCACATGGATTTTATGTGCACAAAAGCCGGGGATCGCTAGGGTTAGGTTAGTCTGTTTGGTTTTAGCCCAACCCAAGTAACAGCTATCATACAAATTTTAGGCAAGTAATTGAACCAGTGGTCCCCTAGGATTCGCTTAGCGTGACCACAAGCCACCAGAGTTCTACTACGTCACATGTGGAAGCTCCACCAAGAAGGGAAGGAAAGAAAAGAAAACTATGATACATTTTTTTATAGCCACTTCTAATCTGCTAGAGAGCTTTACCATTTTTATGTATCTTTCATATCATCTCATCTTAAATTACCTAAATACCTTTTCCATGGTCTATTGACCATATGGGGTTGCAAAGGGTTGGGCTAGGGGTGGCAAGAAATTGGGCCGGATTAGTATTTGATAAACGATTAACTAAAATGGACCCAAACATAAGTCGGGTGATTAGCCAACCCTAATGTCGAAAAAACATGGTAATCCAAGTAGATTTGTTTGGGTTGATGTATCAAGTCAAGAATTACTACATCTGGGTTGGGTTCAACCCAAACTTTGAAAACGAATCTAATTGAGAAACCAACCCAAAACTGACTTAGATTCTACATAGTACCAACCAATTCGATTTGAACCGAGTAAGTTCCAAACCCTAATAGATCTGGTTCAAGGGTAACCGGATTTAGGTGACCATTGCTCATCCAATTGGGCTCATTTCAAGTTGGGTTTACAACAATCTCAGATGGGTTTAAATGAGATAGACCTGGAAATCAGTTCTGGTTCCAAAAAAAAAAACCAGTAGAACCGGTCAGTTCACAGTCTGGTCAGTGGGTTAGACATCCCCCATTCACCAACAGCACAAGGGTATTTCCGACTATTCATATGCTTTCAATCTTGTCCACGTCACGAGTTTCAATGATATTTTGGTCATTATAAAAAGTTGGAGTCTCTTTTTTGTAATTTCATATACTAAAGTTATCGTACAAGATCTCGTGATCAAGGACAGCATATATAAAGAGATAAAGCCCGGCTACACTTTTGTAGACATTCCCTTTAAAAAAAAATTAAATTCTTTATTCTTAGTACGTTAGACGGTTAGAGAGAGAATTAAAAAAAAGAAAGAAAAAGAAGAAATTCTTCACAAAAGTAGTTTAGAGAGCTTTTCTCACGCGGACTTTAAAGCCAAACATTGCCTATAAATGGGCTGCAGTCCAATGGGCTTATAGATGGACTCTAAATTGGTAGGTTGGGCCTCAATCTCAATCCAGGGTTTCCATTCTAAGCTCAATTCTGCCTAATAAAACCAATTCTCGGTTTGGGCCTCATAGCAAGGCAACCAATGGGGAAAGACTAACCAGTACTTACGTGCATAACAAAGAACCAGAAACTGCCTACCCAGAGGAATGCCAATAGGAAACAACTATAGTACACTACTAAGACAAAATCATTCTCTCTCCGTAACCATGTCCACAATACAATTCGTGTTTCACATTTCATCTAAGGGTGGCAAGAAGCTGAGCTTTGCCCAGCTTAGCTCAGGCTCGTCACATGAAGGCAAAGCTCAGGCTCATGACAAGCCTAAGTTGCCGAGCGCGGGTAAGGCTTACCAGCCAAGAAGGAAAAAAAAGACCCAACAGCCTAATGGCCTAGTAACCCAATTTATCTTTTTTGAAAATCACTATTTTCACATGTAAATATTATTTTAAAATTTTAACTATACCAAGTTTAGTGAAACTCGGCTCAGGCTCACTTAGAAAACAAGCTCAAATCTAGGCTCAGGCTCAACTCAGTGATCTTAAAATGAAGCTCAGGCTTAGCTCGTTTTTCATTTATTGAACGATCTACTTTTATGCAAAGTATGATTCAAGAAGTGTCTGACTAAATCCACAACACCCTTCTCACATTTTCCATTTTCGGCATTGAACAAAACCCAATAATGATTGCATTCAAAACCCAAAGATCTATGAATTAGCCCATGCTTAACTAGCCCAGACAAACGACCCTGTATCTTTTTTATTCCCCCCCCCCCCCATCCCACCCCATTTTTTTATTAAGTATTTATTTATATTTCATTTCACATTAACGGTGAAATTTATGCAGATTGACCTGCAGTTTGTTATTCACACATAAACATCTTGTCCAGAGTTCCATCTCTTTTCCATTTCCATTAAAGAGTTCTTATGGATTTCCATGCCCCTTCAAGACTCAAAAAATAGACAAATTCCTTTTCTTAAGAAAACATAGATGAAACTTAAAGCTGAAATTACCACAAAGTTCTTGGGTTCTTGATTGAAACAATGACTCGCAATGCCTTCATGTTTTGATCCAAACGAATCTGTTAACATATGGGTTTTATGAAATAAAGGGCCTGAGCCAAGCCTAGACTTTTATAGAATTCTATGGGCCTTATATGGGCTCGTAATGTAAAGCCCATCACAACCATATCATGGGCCCAGTTCATCTTAACCGTTTTTTCAGTTTTTCTTAAAATTTGAGATCTTTCTCAAAATATAGGAGGAAGCAGGGTAACTGTATTTCTTGCTGGTTTGCTTGCGCAGAAAGTTAGGGGAAGCTGAAGCCAGCATCTCTGTACTTCTGTGACATTGGACGCTAGCTTTTTCATCTTTGTATCTCTCTCCAGGATTAGGGTTTTCAGCCTCTCGATTACTTATTATTGTTTTCTTCTGGGTTTGGATGTAATCTCAAGTACTATGGCAGAACCAAAATGAAATGGTTTTGATTCCTAGTGACAACCAAAACGCAGGGTTAGCGAATCCTTGGAATTTTTGCTGCTAATAATGGCGGAGTCTCTGCTAAATTTGGAGGAATCTCTAGTTTGTGAAGTTAGTAGGACTTCTTTTGGGGCTAATGGCATTGGGTGTTCTTGAATTTTGTCGGATGAGAAGCTTTAGCGTTCACGAGGTTTGTTCTGTTAACTCCTTTTAATGTTCTGAAATTTGATTTGATTGGAAAGGTGTGTTTTTTTCTCTCTTGAAGTTACTGTTGCTTTAGTTCTGAGGTTTCAGAGCTTTAATTCGTTTGTTTTATCTGTGAGCTTATTTGAATTACTGCGGCATAATTGGGATCTCTCACATTGGTTTATCTTCTTCTTCTTGTTTTTTTTTTTTTTTTTTTTGTTAATTATTTTGTTTACTGCTTTGGCTTTCAGCTCTAAGTGGGTTTGTTGTTTTTGGAAATTTTTGGTCCAGAAATAATTCAACACAAAAAAAGATTGTGGTATTGGGGTGTAAGCAGTAAGAGATTGGCCATGGATCACATGAACGGAGGGACAATTGCGCGGTTCTTCTTGGGGTTGCTGGTTATTTTGACAGCACCACATTCCCATGGATACACAGACCCACAAGATGGTAAAGAGTCTAAAGACAAACTTTGGCTATCTATAATCTGTTTTTCCTAGTGCAAATCTACAGATTCTGAAAATTTTCAGTAGTAGATGCATTTCCTGTTTGGTCCCTTCTAGCATTTGTAATGTTCTACTCTCTACAGCTAACCAAGGTTTTTTTTTTCTTTCTTGGTCCTCTTAGTGTTTGTTCTTTCTAATGCAAAATTGGCAAAGTGATGAATCCTTAAAACATCCATGTTTTCTTTAAAAAAAAAAAATGGCAGTTTTTGCAATAAATAGCTTATACGCTGCATTGGGATACCCTCCTCTTCCGGGATGGATTCAGAATGGCGGGGATCCCTGTTTAGAGGCTTGGCAAGGCATTCAGTGTGTCAATTCAAGCATAACTGGAATGTATGGTGATTCTATGCAAAACCCACTTCCAGTAATTGATGTTCCTGAATAATCTTATATTAGTTTCTCCTAATAGCTTTTTGTTCTGGCAGAGTCCTTAATGGTGCAAATTTGGGAGGAGAATTGGGTAATAGCTTGGAATATTTTTCTTCCATTATAGCAATGTAAGTGGTATCAGCTCAAAACTTTTATGTTTGCATCACTATGTGGTGTTTTGACTCTCTTCTAAAACCCAAAAGAGAAATTTTTTATTATTCTTACGGTTGACTTTGGGTTGAGTCTTGTGGAAAACTCAAGAAGTGACCTACTTATTGGATGATCCTCCTCTACATGAGCCCCATGTGGAATACAAATTGGGGGGAGCATTATTCCACATTTATGACACATTATCAAGCATTTCCTTCATGTATTATGTTCTAATTTTCATATGGGTTTAGGTATGCCTTTGTGGATGCCTTAATTGATGGCTTATGCTGTTGTTGTGTCTTGAGTCAGATCTCTGAGCAATAACCACATTGGAGGGAGTATTCCATCCAATTTGCCCCCTAACATGAAGAACTTGTATGTTTTGAAGCTCAACCATTCTCTTATTGTCTTATGATCTCTTAACATAGTAAACTCTTTTAAGCAAGTCTTATGTTGTTTGTGAGCATGGGCATATAACTTCAATTATCAAAAAAATGGGCATTTAACTTTCTTATCCTTCTTGCATGTGCTACCTTATATGAAACATGAGGTTTCTTCACCTGTGGCAGTTTTCTTTCAGCTAACCAGTTCATAGGAAGCATCCCGAGTTCTTTATCCTCACTAACCCAATTGTCAGACATGTAAGTTTGTGGTTCTGTTTTATCTATCTTGAGGTCTATTTGTTGAAGCTGTTGGAAAATTTATTTATTTTGTTTTTTTACTAGTTTTTTTTTATCAATAATCATTTTCTTGTTTATTTCCCTCAGGTCCATCAACAACAATTATCTAACTGGAGAAATACCAGATGTCTTTCAGGCTCTTACAAGTTTGATAAATTTGTGAGGCTACCCTGTTAATTTTTGTGGGTCCATTCCTCTCCATGTTCACTTTTCTAGGTTCTAAAGTTTGCGCTTTGATAATTACCTCTTTGCAGGGATCTATCCGGTAACAAATTGAGTGGGCAACTTCCACCCTCACTGGAAAATTTATCCCTTTTAACGACCTTGTGAGTAGATTATTTTAATAAGTTTGTTATTCGTGTATCTTCTTCCTCCATGCATTTAGATTTTTTGGTTGGCAGGCATGTGCAGAACAATCAACTATCCGGGACCCTTGATGTTCTACAAAATCTTCCCTTGAAAGATTTGTAATATCCTTGACCACTTGATGATAATAATCTTAAATTGAACTTTATGTTTGTGATAGCTAATGTATGCTTTTGCCTCTCTCTTTTTTCATGGTTTTTGACTTGAAATAGTTTCTTGCTGAACAGGAACATAGAGAATAACCTGTTCTCTGGACCTATACCTCAGAACCTGCTGAGAATTCCAAATTTCAAGTGAGAGGAACATAGTAATCATTTGGTTTATTTATCTTTGCACACAACTACTCCTCTATATGGACATACTAAGGCATGAATGCCTTGTAATTTATACCCGGAATGGTTTTTGGTGTCATTTTTTTCCTGGGTAAACACCCTGGAGGGCTGTTGGAAGCTATATTATTACATAAATATTAATTGGTGAATGCGTAGGATATGTAAAGGAATAAGTTCAGTTTGCGTTGCATGTGGTGACTTCTGTTTGGCATGGGAACCTCATAGAAGAGTAGTGCTCTCCTGATGTGGACACCAACATGTGTGTTACTCTCGAAGATGGATGAAGTTATTAAACATGCTACTTTGGAAAAATATACTACATTGACAAATCATTATTGTGATTATAAAATCAAAAAAGATGCACCATGCACATATGAGTAGTAATTCACAAAACCTAAGATGTGACTTCATGTACCCAAGAACTGTATCAATGTTGGTAACGAGGCATTGGTACAGGTGTTGGCGTTCGACATGGCACCTGTCGTGAAAATTACTTAGGCTTATTAGAAAACAGTAGTCTTTGTCGGTGTCTGACATGGCAAAATTTTGAAGTATGAAGTGTCCTCAAGTATGTAGCAATACATAAGCACTCATACTCGGACACTTCACCAATGTCTGTGGATGCAAAAGCAGTATAAAGAATAGGGTAAAGATAATTAAGTCATTGTCCTAGTAACTGTGTTGGTGTGCATCCAATACAGGTTTCTGATGCAGCAGTTATGTAGAAAATGTAAATGTACTTGTTGTAAGGGAATTTTTCAATTGTAAAATTTGCATGTGTTTATGATTGATTATGTTTGGTATCCAAATGTGTTTATATGTATTTTTTCATCCTCAGCAAAATCTTTTAAGATGTCAACTTATCAAAAAGAAACTGTGGGTTTTGTTAGTGTACAAGTGGTTCTTTCTTGTGACCTTTTTGGTAACTGTTGAAACTACTGTGCAGGAAGGATGGAAACCCATTTAACACTATTGTCCCTCTATTGCCCCCACCCCCACCCCCATACCCACCATCCCTTCTTTATGGGGCGCTGTCTTCTGAAGGAACACCTGCAAAGCGGGGACCATCTGCACCGGATGAATTAAACCATGCAAGAAGCAAAGAACTTTTGACAAAAGAAAGAATTGTTTGGATTTCAATTGCAGGAGTGTTAGTATTTGTTATAATTGCCTTGGGACTCATGCTTTTTCTTGCATGTTGCAAAGAATGGCAAGAGAATGACAGAATTGATAAGAGGTATGAAATGGGTACATATAGAGAATCCAAAGGGAGGCATAAAGAAAGTGAATCCTTGATCCAACAAAACAATCAAATACAGAAGGGTGAAGTTTATATTTTATTCAATTTGGAGTATAGTTTATTTAATTCATTTTATTTTCTGAAATGGTTCTGTTTTTCCTTCCACTAATGGTTTGTTGAAATTTTATATGAACAATTACAAAAGCAGTTGTCAGGCCAGAGGATGATCATGTGATAGATATTAGAAGAGTGGGTGCTATTCCAAAACCAAATTACAATAAGGAGATGGATGTTAAAAAAATGGGCGAAGTTCCAAAGGAAAAAGTGGGTCATGAGATAGATGTGACAGGAACAGATACAATTATAATGCCTCCTCCTCCACCACCACCACCACCACCTCCTCCTCCTCCTCCTCCTGTTAAGAAGGTTATTATGAACTTGAATTTTCCCACTGAGGTTTCTACAGGGAGGCATCTCACCAAAAATGTGAATTGCTATGCTTCTGTGAGGTCTTTCACCATTGCATCACTTCAACAATATACGAACAGCTTTTCTCAAGAAAATCTTATTGGAGGAGGCATGCTGGGTAGGGTTTATCGCGCAGATCTTCCTGATGGAAAGGTAAGATTCTTCTGGTTTTGATCTGAATTGATTAAGTGGAATTATCCTCTGGCAGTTTTCTTAAATGGTACTCTTACTTGATTTGTCCTTTTACCTTAGAGACTGTTGTGTCATTGTGGTGCTACGTTTATGCTACCCTTCTTGCGTTTCCTCTTCTTACTTCCTTCAATAACCTGAATGCTTCTGCTGACCTTCTTTCATACTATCTTTTTTATATTACGTGTTGGAAATACACAAATGAGTTGGAGGGATTGTGCGCACCCCGGAGACAATCCTGCAATGGAAATAGTCGAACCATTCTTACATCCACGTCGCAAAGGAAGAAGGTTGATTCATTGGAGCAGAACACCAACACCCATTGCAGCAACAACACTACAATAGTGATGGAGGATTTCCACACCATAAACCCTTATAGAAACAGAGAGGAGAGTAAGAGAAAAGAAAAAAGTCTCTAACTAAGTCGATGTAGAACATAGTATAAGAAGAAATTACTATAGAGATTCTTTTGAAAAGAAGAAAGAAGATGTGAAGATGATGGAGATTACAGAAGATAGTGATGAAAAAATCAAGAAAGAGAGATAACTCACATAAACTGTGAGAATTAGAGGAGATAACCAACCGTAGGCTTCAAAAACAACTTTTATTCATAATTTTTTTTCTACTAACCATATAAGAGGTCTTTATGAACTATTTATAATAAATAAATAAAAACGAAATTTGACCATATTTGACTAAAATACCCCTCCCTTGTACGGTAAGCCCAAAAAAACCCAAAAAATATCTTTAAAAATTCTGAAAAATATAAAAACACTTTTAAACTGCTTCTAAACTAATTCTAACTCCCTACCAACTTTCTAACTTGGCTTTAATGACCTTATTACATTAAATAACTCACTAAAACTACTAAAACATAATCCGAAAACATAAAATTTAAAGATTAAAATAGTAGACAGTATTATGTCTTCTTTCTTGCTCCCATGCTTTTGATCTTGGGATTTCATAATGGTTTGTACTTCTTCATTCATTAAAGAGCTGCCCCATCATAAGTTTACCACATTTTTACCATTAACCCCTATTTATAGAGGCTTACCCCTATTTATAGAGGCTTTATAGGGGGAGTTTTTGCTCACTTAGAACTCCAACTCTCACTAGGAATCATTTACAATCCATTGGATAAGTCTTGGAAGAGTTCTATGTGAGTCTAGATGCCCACATGAACGCTTAAGATGACTCAAAATCTAACATCTCTCACTCGTAATGTGATATATCAGTTAGCCTTATTGTTCATCTACTCTCTATCCTTCGTGCATCTCATACAAGAAAATACGGTGTGCGACCAACAAGAGTCGTGATCTCTAGGAGAGAGCACCTACTAAGTCATATGTTTATATAGTTAGAAAAACACATCTCATCTCCAACAACTCACTCATGCCCTAAACTAATTTGTTACATCAAGTTTCATGTTTTCTATCCCCTCTGGAGTTTCATACTCAAAACAACGTCAATTTCCAGTTGTCACAAGCCTTTTACAAAGATAAATCAATTTTAAAAAAAAATTTGACCATTTTGAAAAAATTGGTTTAACTCAACTAATCATCTAAACACGGTCGCAAGCATGTGCATACATTACCATCAATGGATATGTTAATTCGTCTTCCTCAACCTCATGCTGCTTAGTCTTAGCTTAACTGTTTTTTCAGACATGTCCATTTACACCAAATCACTCATGATCATAGGAAACATACTAAAGTAGCAATCATCAAGCTTCAACCTCACAATATAGTCATGAGTCCATAAGGGCATAAATGCCTATATGATTAAAGTCTTACACTATAAGGAGAGCAGGGAATTAGCTCACTTACATATGTAAGTCATAGTTATAATAGCACATGCAATATGAAATGTATGCTACTATAGAGCTTATTATGAGTTCGTCAACTTCTCAACACCGTATGGGTCTTAGTCCAGTCACTCTCTAGTGCACCTGATTCTAGGTCTCATAATCCAATCATCCTATCTTGCGCCTGATTAAAGTCTCGTATCCTATCTTGCACCTGATTAAAGTCTCGTACCTGACTTTCTCAGGTATATATATCATGTTTGTTCATCTAGAACTTGCTCCCGACTCTAATCGGGGTGACATTATAAACACATGCCTAACTCACATCCTATTGCGCCGAAAGCTAGTGTGAGCATCCACAATACACTCGACGTCCCATCCTGCTCACAAATCATGTGTCAGGGCGATTGTGGTGTGAGTATACGACCTAAACCTGGTGACAAATCACACTAGATATCCAATCACATGGTGTTAGTGTGTGTTTCTGATCGTGTTAATAACAATCCATATCATATGGAATAATAAATCAATATGATCATTTTATTAAATAAATAAATGTCTACAAGTCCCAGAGATATCTAATCATAAATCGAATATGAATAATCCTATGCTAAAAACTAAAACATTAAATTATACGCAGTCCTATACTTCTCACGTAACAAATCAACATGATCATTTTATTAAATAAATGAATGTCTACAAATCCCAGAGATATCTAATCATAAATCAAATATGAATAATCATATGCTAAAAACTAAAACATTAAATTCTACGCAGTCCTATACTTCTCACGTGAGCCTTAAACATATCCTTAGGAATAGGCTTAGTGAGTGAGTCAGCAACCATTTGACTCGTAGAAATATGCTTGAAAACCACCTCCTGTTACGCAACCATGTCTTGTACAAAGTGATAACGTATGTCAATGTGTTTGATCCTTCCATGATACTTCGGATCCTTCACGTATGTAGTGATGTCATGCTATCACTGTAAATTGTAATTGGATCCTTGGCACTCTCTGTGATGCTGAGTCGCCAAAGAAACTTACGGAATTAAATAGCTTCTTGCACAGTAGCACTATATTTTACAAGAAACGTATTCCGATTCCATCATGGATAAGGCAATGCATGATTATTTCTTACTACTCTTGCTATGAGAAAGTATAGCCAAATGTAGACCTATGCTCATTCAAATCACCACTCCAATTTGCATCACTATAGTCTCATAACACTAAGTCTACTCCCTGGAAGCATAGCATATAGTCTACAATCCCACGCAAGTATCGAAGAATCTACTTTGCTGCCCTCCAGCACTTTAATTTAGGGTTGTTTTGATAATGACTGACCAATCTTACTACAGAGCTAATTTCTGATTGAGTACACATCAGAGCATACATCAAACTACCAATAACACTTGCATAAGGAATGTTTTTGATCTGTTTCAACTCTATGTACGTGCTAGGACACATGTTCAAGTTTAAAGTATGATCCTTTTAGATGGGAGTGTCAATGGGTTTGTAATTTTGCATGTGGAATCGTTCTAAAGTTCTCTTAATGTAAGTCTCCTCAGACAAATCAAGAAACCTCTTAAAGCGATCACAGGTTATCTTAACCCCAACCACGAAGTTTACCTCACACAAGTCTTTCATATCGAAGTTAAGGGACAACCGCTTCTGAGTGGCGACAATCATTCACATATTATTTCCAACCACTAAAATGTCGTCAACATACAAAAAAAAAATCATAAAACTCTTATTGGATCATTTAACATACACACAATGGTTTTCCTCAATCATCGTAAATTCATATTCAACTATGGCTTAACTGAACCAGAAGTACCATTACCTAGATTATTGATTTAATCCATACATAGACTTCTTAATTTTGCACACTTTGTGCTCTTGTCATTCTACAATGAAACCTGCAAGTTGTTCCATATAGATCTCTTCATCTAGTTTTCCATTAAGAAATGTAGTATTCACATCCATATGATAGAGTTTCAAATATAAATGTGCGACAATGGTTAAAATAAAGTGAATTGAGGTGAATCTCACCACTGGGAAAAATGTCCCCTTATAATCTATACCCTCTACTTTAATATAACTCTTCGCCACCAGTCGGGTCTTATACTTCTTAATAGTTCCATATGTATTACTCTTGACTTTTAAAATCCACTTATTCCCAATAGTCTTGCAGTTTGGTGGAAAATCAACAAGTTCCCATCCTTGGTTCTTTTTCATGGAACTTATCTTCTCCTACATAGCAATTGTTCATTCCCTCGAAGCAGGTGATGAGAGTGAATCCTTATAAGAACTTTTCTCATCATTATCAATGGAAGCGCACATAAAGGATTCTTACTCAATCTCAAAACGGTGACGAGGTACTACCTCATGTTTGCTTCTGCGTGGCTCAGGATCTGTCATCTCATCAGGAAGTGTGCTCCCACTAGGTGAAGCACTCATACTGGGTATACTCCCACTGAATGGAGCATTCCCACTACCACCTTCAGACTCTCCCATCTCATAAAAGTCTTAAAGTCATTCGAACTCTTTTCTTGCTTGGGAATTCATTCTTGAAGAAATTAACATCTCGCGATTTTATCCTATGAACTCACCATTCTTTTGTTCATGGATAAAGACATAGCCCTTAAAATGCTCAGAATACCTTATAAAAGTACAATTTTTGGCTCTTATATCAAATTTACTAGTTTTTTTTGTACTGGTATATGAATAAAACCCATCGACCCCCAGGGTTGTAAGTAATTAAGATTGAGTTTTCTCCCAGTCTATAACTCATAAGTGGTAGGGACAGACTTGAAAGACATGTTATTGACGATATAGGCTGCAGTTAATAATGCATCCCCCAAAAATTGATTGGAAGGTCCACAAGCGCCATTATAGACCTCACCATATCTAGAAGTGTACGATTTCTTTTTTCTGCTATGTCATTTGGCTACGGAGTAAAAGGAATCGTCAATTGTTTACGAATGCCTTTTTTTTCACAGAGCTCTTTAAATTGCTTGGATAAGTACTTGCGTCCAATGTCAGTCCTGAGGATGTTAATCCTTTGATCCAACTGATTTTCAATCTCTAGCATATACTTCTAAAGCAATCCAATGCTTCAAACTTATGCGAGATTAAATATACATAACTGTATCGCATTTAGTCATTAATAAATGTGATGAAATAATAGGTTCCGTTTCATGTTCTAACATTGAAAGGTCTGTAGATGTCTGAATTGACTAACTCTAAGGGAATAGTTGTACACAGTACTTTAACAATGCTCATAAGTAGGAAAATCTAATTTAGCGAGTGGGCCTAGAACGTCATCTCTAGCTAACTTATTCATCATATCCTGTCCAATATATCCTAGTATAGCAATGCACTTAACCAAATTATAAGTAACATTTATCATCACAAGAAGTTATTAACGTAGGATTAGAATAAGTATAAGAAGCAATCAAAGAATAATCTAAATCTATTAAAAATAAACCATCCATTACATGTCCATAGCCATATAAGACCAAATCCAAGGAAATACTAATACAATCAAATAAAAATTGAAAACTAAAACCTAGACTAACAATAGGAGAAACTAAAAGTAAATTCCTCTAAATTCCCAAAACATAGTGTATGTCATCTAATATCAACATTCATCTAGTTTGTGACCACAGCTGATAGGTACCAACTCTAAGTACACCATCACTAATGTTGTTCTCATGTACATCTTCTGGTTGCCCTTTAGAATCCGGTGAAACTCCATAAACCCTACTTGATCTCTAACAATGTGTTTGGTCTCTCTTGAATCCACAACCCAATATGGTATTATTGAATGAGCAACTAAAGTCTCAGAACACACAAAGGTTTGAGGATTAGAGAGAGTTTTAGTTCGTATCTTCATCGGCTTCTAACAATTGTAGCACTTTACTTTGGTATTATCTTTAGCTCCACCATATTTTCTGCGCTTTCGTTTCGCACATTTGCCGTTTTGTGGACCCAATTCATTATGTCCTACCTTATTTGAAGATTTTCCAATAGAGCTTCGTCTTCGCCCCTTGCAGATCAGCGCTGAACCTCAAGCTCTAGATGACACGCCAACTGAGTAAAAGCAATGATGCTTTCATTTTGCGTCATCAATAGCTTCATTTGCTCTAGGGGTGACAATGTTTGACACAACCCGCGAACCCGACACGACCCAACATGAAAATAAGTGGGTTAGGGTTGACCCTAAACGTGTTTCGAGTCAAAACAGGTCAACCTGCTTTGACACGATTAATAAATGGGTTGGTTTAGGGTTGAGCCATATGGTCTTATACCCTTACCTTGACACGACACAAACCCGACTCGCCAAGACAAATTACCACATAACCCGTGAACCCGACATAACCCAACACAAAAATGAGCGGGTTAAGG
>JAOXJP010066363.1:0-15472 GCA_025762735.1 Platanus orientalis | reverse complement strand
CGGAATGGCGGAACAGGATTCATGTAGCCGACCCCAAATAGTTGGGATAAGGCTGTTTGTTGTTGTTGTTGTTGTTATGAAGTTTTATTGCACTGGCATTTTCAAACTTCAAAGTCAAACTGCACTTGTCTTAACTTTGGAAAATTTGCAATGACACGACTGTTTTTGCTCTTTCATATAAATGATTGTGGATACATTGTTGCTTAATTTTAGGCTATACTTTTTCACCTAGCATAGTTGATCTTGCTAGTGTTCAATTTTGGGAAGGTGGTTTTTTTTTTTTTAATAAATAAGGTAATATGTCGATAGTAGAAGATACAGAAGACTAAGAGATTTACAGTCATAGAGTAACTCTGCAAGTTGTTTAAATAAAAAAACTTGGAGTTCCATTGAAAGATAAAATCCTAGAACCAGATTTCTTCAAAAGATTTAGATGCGAAACCCAATTATACATAAGGCCAAAATCATCAAAATAATAATTAATTAAATTAAATTAAAAAATAAGACCAAGAATGCAGTCCGTCTTTTTGGTGAGGTTGGAAGTGGCCTGGTTGAAGATGAGTATTTCTTTCCTTGCAAATAGCCCACCAAACTGCCCATGGAAGTATCTACAGACTCTTCCTTTGTCAAATAATGCTGCCGAAGGACCAGCCAACCAAGAGTGGATGGGATCTCCCAAGCTTTGTGGCATCACTTATTGCGCTTAACCATATTGATTAAAAAATGCTTATAATTTTCTAGCACTACAGCAGTGAATAAGTAAGCGATTGACTATCACTGCATCCTCACCTTTTCCGGAAGGCTCTTGTCTTCACTTTGAGAGAGGTCATTAAGGAGAATATCCCTCTTGGACTTTTGTGCCATCTTCCATCTTCTTGGAGTGGAAAGAGCTTGACCGCTGTGAGACTTTTGTCACTTCCCAGTTGAGATTTCTTCTAAAGTTGGGATTCCAGTTCTATCTGTCTGCTCTAAATTCCAAAAAGTCACAACCTTGCCTCCATCTTTGTGGATAATCTGTAGAGTTATGGAAAAGCTAAGGGTAGAGGAGTGCTACCTCACCAGCTGTCATAAGTGAACTCTGCACCCATTGCCAATTTGGAAACTTGTTGATGGTAGAAAATCTTTATAGATTTTTTTAATTCCTTTCCAAATATGAGATGCTCCGTGAATTTGATTAGCAAGATAAAGGTGAATGGAGAATGGGTGATGCAGGACAGCCTTTAAACAGGGCCGACCAATGACCCAATGTACTTCAAGTAACCACAACACCTTAGTGAAGAACTCAAGATATAGTCTATGATATATTTAACTGGCTGAAAACAGAGCACTAAATCTTTAAGTCAACACACCCCAAATCAGCAAAGGAATTATAGAGAAGTCTTGCACCCTCAGGTGTAGCAAAACTGAAGAGGGTGTATCAGTTAGGGATTAGGTTCAGAAACAAAACTATAATAGGGGTTGTTATCAGGGATACTTGTGGGTTCAAAGGCTATCTGAAATAGGGTTATTTAGGTTCAAACAGAGTCTAAAACAGGTCAGAAAAGGCTGTTGTTATGGGGGCTTATGAGAGTATATCAATATAAGATCTGTACTGATTTCAGGAGCTATTTCAGAATTTAAAACAGCAGTGTTGTTGAGTTCGGGTTAAGGTTTATAGCAGGGTTTAATTGAAGATTAAATCTGGGACAGATTATAGGGACTGATATAGCAGGGTGTTGGCTATTATTGAGGGGATTATGGCAGGGTTTCGAGGGGTACAATTCTGGGCAGATTAAGGTATTGATTGGGATCAGAAATAGGCTATACATAACAGGGAATTAAAGCTGAAATTCTGGGAGTGTAAAACAAGGATTTTGTGGGGTTATAACAAGCTGGAATTGGGAAGTAACAAGGACTGAAATTAGAGGGTGATCAGAGGATGATTTCTGTGGTTATGAGTGAAACGAAGATGGATGAAATTCTGCTTTTGAAGGACTTCTGGCAGCAATGATAGTCTAGATAAAACTTAAGATTTCCAGCTGAAAACTGTAATGATTTTATCTCTGTTTCTGTCGCATGCCTAAAATATTTGGAGATTTGATTTTTCAGATCGGAAAATAGTTAAGAGATCAACTCTATGTAAGCCGCAAGTCTGTATTTTGAGGGACACTGGTCTAGCCACAAAAACATAAAGAAAACTCAGGGTATGGCTGCTGCGAGGAAAACTTCTAGGGATCTTGAGTTACAGGTCTGAAACAACAAGATTTTGTGTACCCTAGTCTAGGTGCCGCAGGGTACTAAAATAGTGGATATTAAATTTCATGGGAAGAAAACCAGATGGGGATTGTTGGAGAGGTGGCCGCAGGCTGTGAGGAGAGGGAGTAATGATTTCTTGAGAGGGAAAACAGAAAGGGGAGAACTTGGGTGAAGTTTTTACAGGTTTTGGGTTTCAAAGAATCAATAAAGATTGATTCTTTATTGGGAGCATTTATAAGATTAGATCTAATACCTGGTGTTGAGACTAAAGTCGATTCTCCCGGGAACAGTGTCAAAGGAGCAGGGGGCTTTTTTGAAAGGGAAGTATATTCTTGATGGCTTTCTCAGTTCTCACAGCTAGCGAGTGCATTGATGATCGAAGGAGTGGAATTCCGGGGGTGATCTGTAAGCTGGATATGCAGAAGGTCTATGATCTTGTGAATTGGGAGTTTCTATAGTATATATTAAGGAGATACGGGTTCAGATTGAAATGGAGGAATTGGATGTGGCGGTGCTTCAGTCTTGCTTCCTTTTCGGTGCTGGTCAATGGGACCTTGGATGGATATTTTGATGCCTCTAGGAGTTTATGACAAGGGGACCCCCTATCCCCCCTTCTTTTCCTCGTAGTAGCTGAAATCTAGGAGCCATGATTCATAGGGCCATGAAGAATGAGCTTATTGAAGGCTTTCAGGTGGGAAATGTTAATGTGGTGGTTTTTCATCTACAATATGCGGATGACATGCTGATATTGTGCCTGAATTTACGAAGGCAGATTCGGCTTTTAAGATGCATCCTCCGGTGTTTTGAGGTAGTGTTAGAGATTTGTAAGAACTTGGTAAAGAGCTTGATCATAGGTGTGGGTGAGGTACCCAATATTGATTTATTGGCAGTGGACTTAGGGTGTGGAATTGGCCATCTCTTTATATCCTACATGGGTCTTCCCCTAGGTGCCTTGTATAAAAACATGGAAGCTTGGGGCCCATGATCAACAGGTTTCACAAAAAGTAGGCAGGCTGGAAGGCTCAATACCTTTTGAAAGGTGGAAGGGTGACCTTAATCAAAGCTGTCTTGTCTAGCATCCCATCTTCATGTATCTTTTCGTTATTCTAGGGCAAGTGGCGAATCAAATTGAAAAGCTTCTAAGGGACTTCCTGTGGAAAGGGAAAGAAGATGCTATGGGGTAGCATTTGGTGGATTGGAGGTGTGCTCATCTAAGCAAAAAGCGGGTTTGGGTTTTATTAGGTTGGAGCTTATGAACAATGCCCTTCTTTGTAAGTGGTTGTGGAGGTTTGGGGCTGAGGAGGACAGCCTATGGAGGAGGGTAATTGCGTTGAAATATGGTGTGTTGTCAGATGGAGATTCAAGGCCAATTCGGGGCCCACATGGGATTTGATTGTGGAAGGGCAACATGGGACAGTTCCAAGGGTTTACGGAGGGCCTAAGGGTGGAGGTTGGGAATGGGCAGTGGATGAGGTTTTGGGTGGGTAAATGGTGTGGGGATCATCCCCTAAAGTAAGAGTTTCCTTTAGTTTTCTCGATGGTAGCCGAGCGGCCCGAGCCCCTAGCATTGGTTTCTGAGTATTGGAATTCTTATCATGGTCAGCTTCTTGGTAGCCAATTTTCAGTCACTTAACCTTCAATTGGGGGGTGGGGGATATCGCAGCCTTGCTCCGAAAGCTAGAATCCTTTTAGCTCTCTTCCAATAAGGGGGACAGGATAGTTTGGGCCGCGAATCTGAGTGGCATATACTTTGTGAAATCGTATGTGGATCTCCTTGACATATCGGGCCCCATCCACTTCCCTTGGAGAAACATCTGGTATGGCCCAATCCCCCATGAAGTCCAATTCTTTACGTAGACTACTACACTGGGAACAATTTCTACTAATGACATGCTTAGGAAGAAGTGTTTCATTCTTACAAATGTGTGCACCTTATGCAAAAGGGATGGAGAATCTATTTCTCATGTTCTTTTACATTGTCCATTTGCTTGGGAGGTTTGGTTTGGAATCCTAAGGGAGGAGAAGAGCTCATATGTGGCTTCTTTCTCTCAAAACTTTGTTTATTCCTCAATAATAATCAAGTACACGTCGATTAGCCAATTTAAAAGACTCGAAATTCAAAACAAAAAGAAGTTTCTATTTTAGGAAACTTAAACCTAACAAGACTCTTTCCTAGGACTCTCAAACAGGAACTTTCGAAAAGATAGAAGTAGCCCAAATGTGGGTTTACTTGAACCTGTCAACCACTTGAAATTTAAATAACAAGAAACTCTCAAAAATACCCTACATAAAAAATTATAATGACTCTTACGTCCTAAACTATAAGAAAGCATAAAATATTAATTAAAACAGTAAAATAACCCAATAAAATTTCTAATACTAAACTAAAAGGACCCCATATGATGTGGCCAAAGTGGCCCTCATGTCCACATGTGAACCCCACCAAGCCATGTGTGGGTCCCACTTGGTCTTTAGTGTCCACATCAATGGGTGGTTGATGAGATGAAGATTAGGGATTGTATAGAAGACTATATTATATGAAGTTGTATTCTGAACCCTTTCTTGACTGACCTGACATAGATGGAGTTGAGTTTGATCTTATTAGTGCTGAGCAACAATGATGGCTTGAAAGACCGTTTACTCAGGAAGAAGTATGGGTTAGCTCTTAGTAGTATAGAGGATGATAAGATCCTGGGGCCATATGGGTTTCCCTTAAAGTTCCTCAAAGTTTGTTGGGATGTGAAGGAAGGGATGTTATGGTGGCTATGGAGGCTTTTCATTCAAAAGAGCAATGGTGTAAAAGCCTTAGTGCGACGTTCATCACTCTTATTCCTAAGGAACGTGCAACAAAATTCAAAGACTATTGCCTTATCAGCTTAGTGGGCTGCCTTTACAAGTTATCCAAGATTTTAGCTCTCCATCTCAAAACTATTCTCTTGCAAGTCACATAATGCTTTTGTTTTAGGGAGACAAATTATGGATTTTGCTCGTTGTTGGCCAATGAGTGCATTGATGCAAGGATAAAAGGCTGGGAAGGTAGGGATGGTTTGTAAAATTTATATAGAGAAAGCCTATGATCATGTATGTTGGTCCTAGTTGGACAGTTATTTAGAAGATGGGGTTTGGGCCTAAGTGGAGGAATTAGAGGAAGTTTTGTATTTCCCCACTGCCCTTTTTTGTGCTGGTGAATGCTTTTCCTAAAGGTTTTTTTTAGGGGCAGAAGGGGCTTAAGGCAATGTGACCCTTTATCCCCTAATCAGTTCATTATTGCAGTAGAGTTGCTTAGCAAGTTTGGTTTCTAAGGCAGAAGACAAAGGGTTGTTGGAAGGTTTATCTCCTAATGAAGGGGGACCATTGATTCCTTTCATTCAATTTTTTGATGATTCGTTGTTCTTGTTGGGGGGTTGATCCCAAAGTTCTCAGAAATTTGAGGTGTATTATGCTCACCCTTAAGGAAGCATCTAGGTAAAGGTGAATTTGATTAAACGAGATTGAGCCTAGTTGGAAATGTTCCCCACATTGAGGAACTGGCCTCCATTTTTGGTTGTAATGGGAATTTTCTCTCTCTTAGTTGTCTTGGTCTCTAGCTTGGTATGAAGGCATCCTCAAAGAACCCTGTAATTGAAAGGATGGAAAAACGATTGTCAAAATGGAAGGGAGCTATCTCTTGAAGGGGGGAAAGGTGGTGCTTTTGAAAAGCGTTTTATTGAGTCTTCCTATCTATATCCTTTATTTGTTGTGCTCATATCAGTAGTAAATAGAATAGAGAAAATCTAACGGGATTTCCTTTGGCACTCTGATCAAGAGACAAGGAAGATCAACTGGGTTAGTTGGATTAAGATGTGCCGGCCGAGGGATGAAGGTGGTATGGGTATTAGATCTATTAATTGGACCAACATGACCCTTTTAAATGAGTGGTTATGTAGATTTGGAGTTGATCGGGAAGCTCTTTGGAGGAAAGTTATTGCAGCCAAATATGGAGAAGACCGCAATGGTTGGGTCACATTGAAGGAATATAGTATTGGTCAGTCTAATGTATTTGAGGGTCTTATACACCATTAGCTTGGGTGTATAAGATACCTACATATAAATAGAATAAGAGTAGCTATATGAGAAAAATTCTACTCACACGCTACTCTCTCCTCTCTCTCACTTTCTCTCTCTCTCTCTCTTCTCTAATCTTCCTCTTTAATCCCATACACAAAGTTTAAGTCGGTATTAGAGCAACGATCCATATTGAGGGAAGTTGAAGAGGGCTCAAAAATCGAGGTTAGCATCAGTGTCCGTACTGTTGATGTCAGCAGTCTGTACGATTATCAGACAGAGTGAACCCTAGGGTTTAGATAGTGGAGATGTGTTGGTAATTATCATAATTTTTTTGGAATTTTTTTATCACAAGAGATGTGATTTTCGAGCAAATCGTCTCAAGGTGTTGAAAACCCCCAAAAATCGTCAATCTATTCATTGTGGATACATAGAGGGTTTTTTATTTGATTTTCCACAAAGATGGGTTGTTTTAGGGGATCGACCTTGTAGGAAGTGACCAATCTCACTTTCGTTGAGATTTGAAGTCACAGTGGTGAGATTTTTGTGCCTAAAGTGTCGCTGGTGGTGTATTCTCTACGTACTGGTCATCCACATCGTGCCTAGGTCTCTATGCCTAACTATGTGTGTCAGTTTTTAGTGCCTGGAACTATTAGGGGATCGAATATTGCTAGCCCCATGCGATTTGGTGAAGAATCACTGAATTTGTGACTATTCTACTCTACAGTTGTCGCCCAGGTCTGTATTCACGTTTTTTGATGGCTCGAGTGCTGCTAGTCGGTCCCTTTGCATTGAAAATCTCTTCTGAATACAAGTGGGTGATTGTGTAAGGGGTAGTGTCCCCCTTTGGCTATTGGTTGTAGTTGTTGGGTTGTAGTTGTTGCGTGGGAGTGCTTGGCAGGGCTGTGTCTGAAGCCGAGTTTGTGTGTTTTTTATTAGGTGGGGTGTGTACCCTCCCAAGTAGTGCTGCGATTATGTCTAGAGGTTTTTGTTTACCCCTACAGCATGTCTGAAGTAAGCCAAGAGTCTAGGCTAACCGCGGGTGAGAGTAACAAAAGTGATTTAAGCACAATTCAAGTTTTTAGGGACTCATCCCATGCCTAGATCACTACTGTGAAGTTTAATGCCAGTAACTAACTTACCTGGTCCAAATCCGTTCTTATTTATATACAAGGGAAGGAAAAAGAGGAGTACCTGACTAGGGAGATTGAAATACTCGAGAAGACTGATCCTAAGTTTTGAAAATGGAAGACTGGGAATGCGACTGTCATGGGTTGGTTATTGAGTTCCATGATACCAAAGATCAGTGATCACTTTTTGTTTTAAGGGACCGCACATCAAATATGGGATGCCTTAGCAAAACGTATTCTGAGATGGGTCATATGGCTAAGGTCTATGACTTCTGGTAACGTATCGCTCAGTTTAAACAAGGCAATCAACTTCTTGCTCTGTATTACTCAGCCTTGCGGAAGAATGGGATGAGTTGGACCATTACACCACTTATCGCCTAGCCTGTGTGAAAGATGCCATGGACTACAAGAAACATGTTGAGAACATACAGATATTCGAATTCTTGCTTGGCTTAAACCTTGCGTATTAACAGGTGCCGGCCCTCATCCTTGGTAATAACCCTTTGCCGTTATTAAAGGAAGTTTATGCACACATTCACCGTGACGATAAGCGTCGGGGAGTGATGAATTCTTCTCTGTCTTTTGAGAATTCTGCATTTGTGTCCACCGCCACTAAGGGTGCTAGAGGTGGTAATTTTTGGTGTGAACATGGTGGACGCCAACGTTTTCCTTCTGATGATAGAGATTGCCTCAAGTGTGAACATTGTGGGCAGCCTAGGCTCACTACAGATCAGTGTTGGGACCTCCATGGATGCCCAACCGACTTACCTCTTCGTCCATTTAAACGAGGTGGGTTTGGTAGTGGTCGAGGAGGTGGTTGGTTCGGGATTAGCAAGATTTAGGCCCATTCGGTTACTTCTACACCTACAGAGATGACTCCATTGACCATTGTCTCTTGCCTTCAAGTTCCTCAAATGAAGGTATGTCTAGTGATGAGATTGTAGCTCTCCAACACTTTGTTTCCCAACTTGGACATTCTTCCCCTGCCCCTACTTCATCCTTCGCATATTCTGGTACCTTGGCATCCACTTAGTTTGCCTCCGTCTCCAACCCTCCATGCGCCTAGATCATTGGTTCAAGGGCCTCTCATCATATGATTGGTATGTCGTCTCTCTTCACATCTTATAGTGTTAGTTCTGGCGAGGACAAGTCCGCATTGCCGATGGTTCTTTTTCTTCCGTGGCTGGACATCACGCATGCTCCGAATAGGCTGATGGGATGTGGTGTCTAGAAAGGAATCTATAAAGGTACGGATTTATTTAATCGGTTCCCTAGATTTAAGGTTAACAATGTAGAAAGGGTGCAGGTCTTGCATGATCGGTGGTGTTGGAATTAGGCGTTATCCAGAATTTTCCTGAATTTTTAGAGCCTTGTTGAATGTAAATCAATGACAATTAAAGATCATATGATTAGGACAAGAGTGTTCTACTCTTGGAATGTTTAACTGAAGAGGAATCTCAATGATTGGGAGGTGGATGATATGGGTAGGCTTCTAGAGCTTTTGGATTGCTGTTGCCTAGGGGATATGGAGGTTGAAGAAGAGAGGATATGGCCTTTGGATGAGGAAAAAGGTTTCTCTGTGAAGTCTATGTACAATGCTATGGATCAAAGAGATTCTCTTTCTTTCCGGTCCATTTTATCTGCAATAAGCAAGTTCCATCCAAGATTTCTTCTTCATGTGGACCTTATGGTGGGACCACACCCCTACCCTTGACAACCTCATTCACAGGGACTTTGTCTCTCCTAACAGATGCAGTATGTGTGGCTTGGATAACGAGTCATCAGGTTATCTCTTTATTCATTGCTCAGTGGCAACCTCCTTATGGATCTATATGATAGCCCGCTTCATAGTAGATTGGGTTCAGCCAGCCTCTATGATGAGCCTGTTCAATTGTTGGTCATTCCTGTCCTTCAACATCCTGTCAGTTGGGTTTAGCAGTGTGGAGATTGATACCTCCCATGATTTGTTGGACCATATGGGAAGAGCACAACTAGCGCATTTTTGAAGGATGGTCTCACCCTTTTCACAAGCTTGTTGATGCAATTTTGTCCAGAAATTTTGAGTGGCTGCCTCCATCCTCGTTCAGCAGTATTCCTTCTTATAGGATGTGGATTTTTGATTGCAAAGCTGTGATTTTTAGTCATTAAGTTTTTGGGAGTTTGGGGTGGGCTTTGTTTTGTGTGGCTCTCGTCATTACATTTCTCATGTTGTCGGGCAGAGTTTGTTTCTGTTATGTTTGTTAGCTTTCTTGGTTTTAATAAAATATTTTATCTTTCAAAAAAAAATTATTTCCAATTACTTGTTGCATAATCTGTTACTTCGCTACTATTCCATCTATGCTTGTGGCTGCTATAGTTGCCTCTACCTCTCTCCTCCAAGGTCTGTCTGGTTTCTCTCCAAAGGGCCAAGGCCATTTCCCTAAGTGCACCTTGTTCATAATCATCGATGATCTTATTACACCAAACTCTCCACCTTTCACCTGATAGGAAATATATGTTGCCATCAGACCAAGTAGTACTTTTTCTTCCCATTAGCGTTATCCTAGAAAAATTCCCTTTGTAGCTTCTCCTTTCAATTCACCACTAAAGTTGGAATGGTGTTAAGGGATAGGGAAAAATTGGAAGGCTTGATAGGATGTTTTTCATTATCACAAGTTTACGTCCTTTTGAAAGGTGCTGATTCTTCCATGCTGATAGACTTCTTTACATCCTTTTCAAACCTGGATCCCATATGGCTTTTGATCTGTAATGGTCCTTAAGGGAAAATTTAGGTAGGTAGATGGCATAAATCCATTTTTGCATTTTAGCCTGATGCAGGATGATAAGCTCTGATACCAAAGTTAGAGTAGGACAGTCTAGTGCTTGTTATATCCTCCTCCTGCTTATATGGGCCCTAATATATGTTGCGGATGTGAGGACCAAACTTTAACAATCAAGAACTGATTATAAGAACATCCAAATAACCTCGAAACTAGAAAAGAAAAGAGTAAGGAATCACACCAAAATAATAAAGAAAGATTAGAGCAGAGAGAAAGGAAAGAAAGATGACAGAAAGTAGTTGGTTACATTTCTGGAATTTCTTGGGCAGATTGGTAAAATTATCAAAATACACATGCAGATGTGTCAGAAAAGTCTGAAATTTTACAGTATTAGATAAATATAAAAGTAATATGCATGCAAAATTTCATATTATTCTGACGTTTAAAAATTATATAAAACAAAGGATAACACTTTGATCAGGATAGCCTAAAACAAATTAGGGTTTCTTAATCAGAAATTTAGCAGAATAGAGGGAGATTAAAAGGGAGTTTGAGGGATTAGAAGGGTGACAGATTGGGGAAGAAAACCCTACAGCACCAGTAATAAAATCCCTATTAATAGAAAGGGCGATTTTGATATAATGCTTAAACAGAATTCCAATGAATAAAAGTTTAAGGCTTGAACATAAATACTCAAACGATAACCAGCAGATCAGCAAGATTGTTAATAGGAAATTAAGAGAGATAATGAGACATAGAAATGAGACAAAACCCTAATAAAAGAATCAAGAAAAGACCTTTTCATGGTAGGGCACGATTTTCTGCAGGAAGTGAACCAGAGATACCTTAGCTGATTGCATATTACTTGAACTACAGGCTTCTGAATTCCAGCAACTTGTAATCTTCAAGTACAGATGATGTTGCAGCTGGAAAATAAAGAGATATAGATAGAAAGAGAAGGAAGGAAAGAATGGAGAAGAAAGTATAAGAAAGAAGAGGGAAGAAAGAAAGACAAAGAATCAATAAGCAGATAGAAGATGAAGAAAGGAAGAAGAAGAAGACTAGGGCTACAACCCTTGGGGATACCTCACGGCTACAACTATGGGAGAAAGGGAAAACCCCAAGTTCAATTCATTAATCCATTCTCTAATTTTCTATCAAGTCGTGTAGCCTGTTTAAATAGGCTTTTCAACCCAAAATTTAGAAAGAAACAAAATAGAAACCTAAACCCACTAGGACTCCTTAATATCTAGGACTTTCTAAATAAGACAACTACTGAAAACCAACTTTTATTAGGGACTGTCGACCAATCCATAGAAGGGGACCCACACATTGACTTTTAGACTCATAAAAAGGACAATAAAACAAGGCTGATAACCAACACTGAATTACCTAAACTACCCTTGGCTTTTTAGCCTTGCTACAAAAATACCCTTATGCAATAAAAACCTCTAATACCCATGGCATTAATAGCCTTATTACAAATGTACACTTAGTTAAACCCACATATTATACAAGTCTTGGATTTTTCTCTCTTGTGTGGAGGATTGAGATTAACCATATCACAGCCTCTTGAGATTATCCGTCTCATAGCCACTCCACCAGTTGCATCAAATAGGGCATCTTTCCTAATCCGAAATATCTTCGTTTACTTTACAAAAGAAGAGGGAGTCACCAGTAAATTGAAGCAATGAAATTGATGGAATTTTTGTTCCTATTTGGAAGCCTTCAAGCATCCTTCCCTCAACTCCTTTGTCTATAATTCTATGAATGGCCTTGATGATAGTTATGAAGAGGCATGGAGTTGGGGGATCTCACCTTACCAAAGACCTCTACTGCTCTTGAAGAATTCTTTGGGTGTGCCATTGACTAGTACCAAGAAAGATGCTATTGAAATGCAAACCTAGTCTAGTTCCTCCATTTATGCCCAAAACCTATTTTTGCTGGATGTGATCCCAAAATTTCTAGCTCACATGATCATAAGCTTTTCTATGTCTATTTGACACACTAAGCTAATTCACCCACTCTTCATCCTTTCAGTGCATTCGTTCGCAATTAAGGATCCATCTAAGACTGCCTTCCTTCTACAAAAGCACACTACAATTTAGAGATTACTTTTTCCATCACACTCTTTAAGCATCTAATGAGATTCCTTCACAAAAGTTTGTACATGCTTCTGATAGGGAGAAAATCTTTTCCTCCTCTTCTTCCTTCTTCAGGATAAGTGTGATGAAGGTTGCATTCGAGCTTCTATTATTCCACAAGCAGCCTCTTTGATGACAAGTATTCATGATCCCAATATTTCTTGTAGAGTATTGTACGAAAATTCTATAAGGCTTTTCAAGGCTGCTGCTCATCTTCTACGAAAGGCTGTTCCAACTAGTTTTTGCTTTCCTCTGAATTTTCTGCAGACTCTATCCCATTCAAAATAGGTCTGTACTCCATCTCTAAGTGCAGGGAGGAGTAAAACTGCACTATGTGCTGACTTACCAACTCCTTATCAAGAAGATAATCTTCCCCTACCTTGAGTTTTTTAATTGTCTTGACTTGATCCCCAATGTTAGCATCTTTTGGAAGAACTTTGTATTCTGGTCTACTTCCTTTAATCAAGCAACCCTAGACTTTTTGCCTCCAGCCAATCACCACCATTCTCACCCACCTATGGCATTTCATATATTGGCTTCCATTCTAAGAGCTTTTTTTTTTTCAATAGATAGCTCAACTTGCTCTTCTTTCTTGTCTAATTCTTCAATTTAGTTGAATCATATGTTTTTCCTGATCTCCACTCTTGAATTCTTCTTTATTCCAACAAATCAAAACTTTTTAAGGCATTGAGCTTCTTGCTAGACATGTCCTATTGTTCTTCAAAATGGAAGAAGGATACCCTCCTGATGCAGATTATCATCGACTAGAAGTAATTATCATGTATCATCTAAAAGGAGTCAATGGGAGGACAAAGGATGAGCTGCAGTCTATGAAATTCCAGTCTGAAGTCTACTGAATCAATGTAGTAGTTGCCTTTGTCTACAAAAATAAAAGAGTTATTATTTATATTCAGTGATGGAAGATCTATAATTCTTTGGAATTTTAGGGGCTTAGGGTATCTACACGGAATAAGACAGCTGGATTAGTGTTTAAAGGGAAGTCCTACAATGGGTGGCAGTTTTGGAGAGACTTCTCTTCTCTTCTTTAAGCTCCAACATGAGGAGTTCTAAATCCTGGGGTTGCCAAGAGAGGTGGACATAAGTTTTTAATTCAGTCCATTAATAGTAGGTGTTTAGTAGTAGTTTATTTTTAATAGTTTCTTTGGTAACTAGGAGATTTTCGTTTCTAATTTGGTCCGAGAGACAAAATCTAGTAGACCTCTATTTAAAGAGGCTTGTATTTATGGATTAGAATTATTATTGAGATTTTGTGTTCAAAATTTAGGTTGAGGTTGGAGCTTCATCTTCTCTCTTACGGTTGGGGCTGTAAGAATCCCCCCTGTTGGTGCTGCCAACACCCCGTCAGTTGGTGCTGCCTGGAATCCCTCTATCCTCCCATCTCTTTCTTCTATATTTATTGGTTTCTTCATCAATAGCAAATACTTTCGAAACTGCTGGACATGGACTAATCTCACTACTAATTTCTACTCAATCAAGTCTCAATATCGATGGATTATCACTTTATCAGATAAGTTGTATTCTTTTTCACTAACTCAGAATTTATAATGGAGTTATTTTCGAAATCTGAGGAGCTTTTATATAAAACAGAAACCGACTTGCTTAAGTTTAATTGTGTTAATAAGGCTCTTTGATTACAAAATTCTGGTAAGCGTTAGTATTGAACTTGTTAAGAGTCTTTGCTAAAGTGTGGTGTCAATCAGGTTCGGTCTAACTGAATTTTGATCAGAGATATAATTCAATACTATTAAGAGTTATACTCCATCCATCAATTTCAGGTAAGTACTTTGAAGGTCCTGCTGATCCATAGGATAAATTTCTAAGGATTTTGAATATAGCTGTGGGCCCATTACTTGCAGGATTACACCAGTCTATAAGCTGTCTTGCATCACCTCCTCTGATCTTCTCCTCTAAGTCATTACTCCCCATCCACACAACCTCAAAACTGAACGGAATTGGTCCTGTTGACTTCTCTATTCCTGACAAGAAGGGGACGATTGGATGCTGGTCTGGGAAGAGCTAGCTGAACAACATTTCTGAAGTGGTCCTCCCATCTCCCATCATGATAATCTATCTTGCTCATTGCTGGATTTGCTTGGTTGCTCAACCAAGTGAAATCCACACCCCTAAAGTGGCATGTTTATCAAGAAATGAGTGTTGATAAAATCCAAAAATTTCTTCATATGGGTTGAGATCCTACAGCCACCTTTCTTTTTAAATGTATATCAGATCTCATTAAAACTGCCTCCTACACACTATGGTAGAGGCCAGTCTCTTCTGATACTACTCGATTCCCCCGAAGAAATCATCTTTCAAGCTTCTATCAACAAGCCCATAAATGCCATTCGTGAAAGAATGTGGTCTGAGCTCAATGATGTGATCTTTATATGGCATCTTCCTTTGTGTCTGGGCAGCATTTTTAACGTCGTCAGGTTCCTATCAGAGAAGATAGATGCGTATTGGATATCATCAGAGATAAGGAGATTCTCTAAGTTTATCAATGAGTGTAACCTGTTGAATCTGCCGATGACAGGAGCTTCATACACCTGGTCCAGCAGGCAAGAAGATCCTGTTATGGGTAGACTAGATCGATTTCTTGAAGATCATTTCAAACAGCTTCATCACTTTGCCCTCTCAAACCTAGTCTTGGATCATCTCTTTATATTTCTCAAGAATGAGGAGAGGAGAAAAAGCCCAAGTCCTTTCCATTTTGAGCTTATGTGGCTGGAGTGCCACGGCTTTGGGGTGAAGATTCAGGATTGGTGGGATTCATTCCGTTTTGAAGGCAAGGCTGGCTTTATTGTTGGGTAAAAAGCTTCATGCTTTGAAAGTGGAGCTCTGGAGTTGGAATAAGGTGTTTGGGGGAGTGAAAGATAGAAAGAAAATTTGTCTTAAGAAGATTGAAGAGATCGACCAGAAAGAGCAGGAGTCCATTGTGTTGGGCAAAGACCGCATTATGCCGGACGGAAGAGAAGGTGGAGTTTTTGAAGCTATTAAAAATAGAAGAAATTAATGGAGGCGAAGATCTTGTATTGAATGGCTTAAAGAGGGGGATAAAAACATGAAGGTCATTCACTAAGTTGCTAACTTGAGAGGAAACTCAAATGCTATTTGATCTCTGAATGTGGGGGGGGGGGGGGGA
>JAOXJP010066352.1:0-15474 GCA_025762735.1 Platanus orientalis | reverse complement strand
TGTGTATAAGAGACAGCGTCCACCAGCTGAGCCGGCAGCCGTGTCACTCCGGTGACGGGAATTTCCCCACCCAACCAATCAAACACCACCAAGTCAGTTAGCTAGCTCTCCCTCCCCTCAATCGGATCTCTACACCGTCAAACCCTCTGCTTTCCGTCAAACCAAAAAAATAATAATAAATAAAAATTCAGGCCTCCAATCCCTTGCCCAGATACTAGCCGGTCGTCCTAAACACCTCTTACTCCCTCCTCACCCACCTCTCTCTCTCTCTCTCTCTCGGTAGAAACAAACTCAATCATGGATGATGATGAAGATATACAATCCCACTCACCACTCCTCCAGGTATCGCCACCATCGGTGCACCAAAACGGCTGCCTCACGGCGACGGCACAGCCAGTCACGGTGGCTGCGGCACCGTCCCGGCACACCCTAACCCTGGCACTGCCAATACAGCAGCCCCGGACGGGCGGTAACGCCGGGAGCGGTGGCGGACGTGAGGACTGCTGGAGCGTGGGGGCGACGTCGACGCTAATCGATGCCTGGGGTGAGAGGTACCTTGAGCTGAGCAGGGGGAACCTGAAACAGATGCACTGGAAGGATGTGGCCGACATCGTCAGCAGCCGCGACGACTACACGAAGCCTCCCAAGACGGACGTTCAGTGCAAGAACCGGATTGACACTCTGAAGAAGAAGTACAAGCTCGAAAAATCCAAGTTTGTCTCCGGGGGAGGCTCCAGTAAGTGGCCCTTCTTTCACCGTATCGATCACCTCATTGGTCCGACTGCTAAGATCCCGGCGAGTACCGCTACTCCTATGCCGGCACTGGGTTCCAAAGTCCACCTACCAATTCCAGTTGGTGTTCGATCACACCACCAGTTTCAACAGCAACAGCAGCAGCGAAAACACCAATTTCATGAACTGGGTTCCAGAAATTCAGAGTCATTTAAGTCGGAAGCAGACGCTTCACCGGATTCTACAGATAGTTTTCTGCCGGAGACCTTCAACAGGAAGAGATCCCGGATCGAGAGAGGATCAAACAGAAACCAAGCTCGGCCTGGAACGTTTAGACAGGAAGCAGGCAGAGGCATGGGTTGGGGGAATTCGGTGAAGGAGCTGACACGAGCAATTTTGAAATTTGGGCATGCTTATGAGCGGGCGGAAAGCTCGAAGCTGCAGCAGGTGTTGGAGATGCAGAAGCAGAGGATGAAGCTCGCTAAGGAGCTTGAATTGCAAAGAATGAAGTTTTTCATGAGGACCCAGTTGGAGCTCACACAGCTGAAACGTGGGAGGAGGGTTGGGAAGAGTCATCATAACTTTAATAAGAACAATAGTAGTAACAGTGACTAGTTTTCTCTTGTTTATGGGTGGAAGGAAGTTTTTCTCTTGTTACTATAGTAGTAACAATAGTACCAACAGAGAATTCGTATTAGATTTTTCTCCTTTCCTCCTTGTTTAGTTTCCTTTTTATTTTATCACCGAGTGCTTTAAGACCTTTGGAATGTTGGGAGAAGCCTTGAAATAAGACATTCTAAATGACAGTTTATCATTGCAACCAAAGCAGTCCTTTCATTTTGGGATATACCCCAAATTGAAAATATCATTCCATTCGTAGAGAAGTTCCATTTATATTTACAGCTTACACAACCAACACAAACAAAAGAAGCATTAGAACTTGATACTACAGGACCAATAAAATATATTCTATATATATATAATGATCCTTTGGATCATTTACAATTTGGAACTAATTGGACCACACATGAATCAAACCTTGCTTGTTACCAGTGTAGATCTCATTCCGATCCTCATCATAGAAAAGGGCAGTGACATCTTCAAGAGCTTCTCGAACGGTACTCCGGATCCATGACTGTCCTCCAGTTTTGCCCCGAGGGTTGATCTGAAGGTTGGGGTCACTAGATGAAATCTTTGCAATACACTTCCCTGTTAAGATGTTGCTCATGTTGATCGATCCAACTGGATAGACTGCTTTATAAAAACAAACAAAAAAATCTTTAGATCAGGAAAACTTGGATGGAAAATCCTACATTGGAAAGAGAAATTGATATATCAACTTCCAATAACACATTGGATGATGAATATTCTGTTGGTCTTTTGCACAGCCAGAGTATAAAGCAATGGAGTAGAAAAAGGCCTAATTATTCAATGGCTTATATCTCCATCGAGCTTACTCTTGGGCTCATCAATCTCCTGTACTTGGGGCCCTTAATTGGATTGGTTCAATCATATGTGCTTCATGTACAGCCAAGACAGTTAGGCAGTGCAAATTTAGTAATACAGTAGTATGGCATCAGTCCTTGTAATGAATTATAGAAATGAATTAACAGAGGTGCAGGGAGAGTGAATCATACATTCTCCGTCATCCTCAGCTCCTTCGTCAGCTTTGCAGTAGGAGATTATGAGATCTTGATCACTGGTTATGTAGATGTTGTTTGTGTTACAGTCAGGGTGCCACAACAAGTGATCTTCAAAAGAGGTGACCAGCTCTCCTCTGAAATTCCACACAGCAACCGTTCTGTTCCGGAATGTCAAGAAGAGGTGATTTTCATAGAGAAATATGAAGGCAGATGGTGTCATGAATTCTGTCCGGCTAACTTCAGTCAGTTCCGAGTTCCTTACCTGCTCAAACAATAGAGAACATTGCAGACCAAAAACTGGGAGAAAGTAGAGGATGGAAGAGGGTAATTCGCATACACTTGCACATTGGAGAAATTTCCAAGGGTCATCCACATGGCTCACATGTAGGGGTTTCAGGACTCAATGATGATGTGACCTACAATAAATATCAATCAGATAGTAAACCATTCAATCTATCAAGGTTTGCATTACCCCCCATCTGGAGCATTACCATCTTCTTTTTGGACCATCGAAAAAAAGGATAGATTGGATGGTTCAGTCTGATGAGGATGATTTTGGACCCTAGTGACCTGCTGAAGGATGGGTTTCAGCCCCTCTCCTCCACCCCTGCATGTGTCCCAATGAACAGCTTCCAATACATGCAAATGTATGTGAGGTTTGCACTCGAGAAATATAAGGTACTCACATCAAGAATTTGAAGGTTCTCATTTTCTTGCTTGACCAGAAGCTTCTCATTGAATTGCTCAATAAAATCGACCTTCTTATTACGGTGTAGCAAGTGATGGAAAGATTTCAACACTCTTCCATCTTCAATGGAAAGAATCTTCAGAGGCACATATCCCGGGGTTCTATGGAAGATTAACAGCATGATTCCTGGGCTAAAATCCACAAAAGACCATACAGGATTCAGATGACTGATTTATCATTCATTAAAAATATAAAAAAAAGACTGATTTGTCATTAATAGAGGATGTAACAAGCTGGGATAACACAGCCGATCAGTAACACTATGAAACCTAAAGCCCAGTCCTATAACCTGAAATGTTGTTGAACTTTTTAGGTATAACGTTTTTCTTTTTTCTTTTTTCCCCTTTTGTTAATTTTTTTTGGAGGTAGGTTTGCACTCTCTCCCTCTCTCATATACTCATAATACATGGGGCTTCCCTTATTTATACACCAATTGGTTCAAAACATCTACAGATTCAGACCTTCCATCAGAAGAGCATCTCTTGTATGGCCTATAAAGAGAATAAAATAACTGACCCCGAGTATCCCATTGATATACTCATTTTTATAAAAAGGGTGACCCAATGCACGAGGCTCCCACTAACGCGGGGTCTGGGGAGGGCAAGATGTACGCAGCCTTACCCCCATTTCTGGAGAGGCTGTTTTCGTGACTCAAACTCGTGCCACCAGGGACACTAACGGTAAGCCTTACGGTTGGGTTGCATGACCTGTCCATGGTTTGGATTTATCTCTAGTTCTACCAATAAGGGTGAATCCCTTTCAGCCACCTGAACCTCATGGCAAGTTTCATCTCAACAACCCTTTACCACATGAAAGAAAAGGGAGTGCTTTGCACATGCCACCAGAGGCATATTTGTACAATGAATCTTGGTGAACTTGCCACAGAAAAGATACCTACTTTCCCATATGGCAGATGGCTATTAAGCTGACCACCACCTAAGCTAACACCCCAAAAAATCCCGCCAATGCAAGCTACATTTGCTGCATTGGATATACAGAAAACATAAGATTAGGTATAGCACAAGTTTTAACTGAGACAGGAATTTCTGAGAACTGCTTGACCTGACAGGCCACCAGGCCCTGCCAAGGCCAGGTCTGGCAGGCCACCTGGCCATTGCCACCTATAGTCATGGAGGACATCATCCCCTTTTCTTCCATTGAAAAACAATCATAAAATGAAAAAACATCTTTCACCCCCAGCTATCACACCAAAAATCCTGTCAAGGCCAGCTCACATTGTCTGTACAAAAAACCTTATTGCACTGGGACAGGATGACATTATAAATGGCCCGAGTTATAACTGAGATGAGAATTTCTCAGCCCAGCTGGCCTGTCAGGCCTCCAGGCCCAGCTGAGACTGAGTTCTGCAGGCCAACTGGCCATTGCCACCTACTCACTTCTTCCGTTGAAAACAATCAAAATAATAAAATAAAATTAAAAAAAGATACAGAACATAGTACGTGCAAACCTGATTTTGATCTCCTGGACGTTTTTATCAGATATCGAGTACAAGAAGTTGTAATTCTTTAGGTCAAACACCTTGTATATGCTACATGAGTTCGCATCAAAGCAAGAATGTCAGATATATATCTGTTAAATTGCCAAGGCATGAATGAGTACCATTTGGTACTGCAACACCTGTATCACTGTCTGTATGCCCAAAGCCATGTTTTCTAAGACGGTGATAAAGGCACCTCAATGCTACACGACTGCAATAAGAATAGCATTTCGAAAGAAATTTGCTTACCCATCCTGGGCTGAATAAGTCAAAACTTTTCCATTTACATCATCAAATTCAACGAAACCAGGCCATTTCAGTGATTCTGATTCAAAGAGTGGGAATCCAGCATCCAGTTGATTCTTCCTAATATACCTACCAGAATTCCAGCCAACAATGTCATCCCACAGATATTAAAGCTGGACAGAACAAAATTAAGTATGAACCTATAAATGGGGCAACTACTTTAATTTTTGCTGCCTCCCTAAAACTCCAAAGTTATTTGAACAGATAAACAAACAGAGGACTTGAATGGGTTGTGGCCGCCTGGCCAGCTAAGAGTATCAGGTTTTGACTAGGGTAACCAGGTTTAACCCAGATACTAAAATCTGGTTTGGACATGCAAGTTAACAAGAGATCCATTCTTGGTTAGAAAATCCAAATATACCCTGTATTTCAGAGCTCATTGCAGTAGTGATATATTTATAGAAAATAAGGACATCTAGAACTGAAAGGGCTCCGCACCACTTTTTGATGGGTCCCCCAAATAAAAAATCAAGCATATTGTACGATCACAATCATCTAATCTACTAGATTATCAAAACGCCATAAGTATTTTTAGGAATGGAGAAGAGAAAGCCTATTGCTTCCTTAGTTTCCATGAATAGTCTGTTTGACTGATATCTCCTAGAGAAGACTTGAGACCCATCAAATAGAAGGCCCCTGCATTTGAGACATTTCTTCCAATATTCTGCTCAAAGAAAGTTATAATAATCTCAGATTGCTAACCTAGGTCAAAGGTATGCTCATAACCATGAAATTGAGTAACTTACTCGATAGGAGTAGTCCTGCACTTCAAGGAGCTAAAATGATCTGAAGCATAAACTGATACCGTGATGAGTGATTCATTGTTCTTGTTATAGAAAAGGCTTCTGATCACCTCATCGGGGCTGATATTCAAGAAGCATAGACGTTTATTGGTTGCTGTCAGAACAAGAACACAAGAGGCCAACAGTCAGCATAAGCGCATGTACCCAAAAGTTGTATAAGCGCAAACATTAACATAGAAATTATATAGAGAATTTTCACATCAGGGGCTTCTCCCTCAGTGCCACACTGTTGACAATAGTGGGAAGGAGATGTTAACTGAGCGTGGTGTTCCTTTGCCTCTCTCAGTAATAATCAGGCAAGTCTCCTCAGTGATCAGTTCAAAAAAAAAATCCCTCTCGAGATGAAGCAACAGTTGCCAGGGATTCCGGTGATGTTGACCATCGTTGTATCTGACCATTCAAGCTTCTCCTGCTACTCCAACCATCGCCCATCCCCCACCACCTTTCCCTTACACCAGTCACTTGGAGAAATATCCCTCTTATTTTGGGGGAGGGGGGGGGATTTTTGTTCAATGCCCCCAGTCCACATCAGCTCTATACCCCACCATGGATTGAACCTTTCTCCTTGTAATGCTAACAACTAAAAAATCAAATTATTTTTAAGATGCCCACAAAAAGAGGGCTTTATATTGCCATGTGGTGAGGGATAGACTGGCTGGAAACTTGCCACATGAATAAAAATGATGCGGTGCAAATGTGGAGCCTTTGGGGCAGCCACATGTAAGATCCAAAGTTGTCTATATCCCTTTGCTAAACAACTTGACTAGCAAAACTGTGCCGCTATTATATAGTATGATATAATAGTATCAATTATATGTAATTAAGCTATATAATATTATGTAGTAGACATAGAATATTATATTATATAATTACAATTAAAAAATATTACATAAATATATTATAATATTGTAAGATTATAAACAATACAATATTACGTTATGTACTATGAATCAATGATGTAATATAATACTTATTATACAGTAATATTTATAGTATAATAACACTATATAACATCATTGTATTATTATTCTTTTTTTCGTAAATTTGGAGTTTATAACTGGGGACGGGGAATCATTGAATTATTATTAAATGACATTAGACACTGTAAAATTATTGGGTAGAAAATTTCAGATCATCCAAATGATAACATAAAAAACTTCTATAGAATCTATCACTATTATTTTACAGTGTTCTGTCAAATACAGAAAGCAAACTTGACAAAATTTTGCACTGTATTTTTTGCAGATCAGTTCTACAACTAAAATATAATTTACATCAAAACAAATGGGGTCCAATTGTAAAATAAAGAGGACCTCAAATACTTACTGCGACTAAAAGCAGCACAGAGACCTGACTGAGCAAGAGCAAATATAACATCCTTGGCTGCAACAATCTCTATAATTTTGGATCTCTTTTGAAGGAACTGTAGCCTCAGAAACAAATGAGCTTTTGGATCATATGTATCGAATTCCTCCTGTATTGCCAGACAAACATGAAAGATTAGTTTAAGAACTACCCATCTAGATTTTTATTTTTTTTTTAAATCAGCAACAGGATATTATGTATTAGTTATGTATAAGAACTGAATAGGGAGGAAGAGGACTCCCCAAGTATATAAAAGTATAGGATATAGACTATAGTTTGTATCCTCAAAACCAATTAGATACAGTCCACTTCTCTTCACTCCTTTAAACACAATTGAGATTTGAGATAGCCCAATCAATAAAGAAACAAAGATGGGTACCAAGGTGAAACAACAAACTTATCCAGAGATACAATTATTTCCCATAATGTGCTTCCGTGCATCTGGTAAACATGAATTCTTCAGATTTAAAAGAGGATATATTCTATGGAGCATCAAAATTAAAAGGCTGGTGGTGCCTTCCATCTCAGAAAAAAAAAATCATAAGTGCACAATGCACTCGTTCATTGGACTGTCAAATTGATGGTTACCTCTCTGATGGATCATAGCCTAAAAATGACAGATCTGATGATCCTAGCCATCTGATCAAAGTTCACTGTTAAGGATGCATTGCCATAGGACTAAATGAGTTGGTTGCATGTGAATTTATGAGTCAAATAATGGATAAACAAAATTTTAGAAAGACCATGATGAAAATGGTTGACGTCGACCTTGTAAAGAGGCTGCACCACCACACAAGAGAGTGAAATAGAAGATGTGAAATGCGTGGCTTAATTAGCGTGTCTTAGGGGGTGGGGATAATTGATGCAGGACGACTAACCAGTTGCTCTAAAAGCTCGAACTAATAGAGGGAGGCAAGTCAATCATTTTATCTTATAGCCCAGGCTAAGCCAGGTCTTCGGCCGAACCCTCCTTTGTGGGCCCCACCTCTCATGGGTCCCGCCTCACACAAGTCGCCCACCTTTCATATGTCACCCCACCCCGAGTGTGCCCCTGTCTCCTACAGGCTACCCCACTCAAGCCTGGTGTGAAAATGCCCCTGCATTAATCACCGCCGGTGAGGAGTTTCGAACACGAGACCTCCTACTCTGATACCATTTTGATGCAGGACGACTAACCATTTTCTCTAAAATCTTGAACTGATAGTGGGAGGCAAATCAATCCATTTATCTTATAGCTCAGGCTAAGTTAGGCCCTCGGCCGAACCCTCCTTCATGGGCTCCATCTCTCATGGGTCTTGCCTCACACAAGTCGCCCGCCTCTCATATGTCGCCCCAACCCGAGTGTGCCCCGATCGCCCACAGGCTACCCATTTATAATCATGTAATAAGGTCTATTGTGCCATGAGGTTTTTTGAGTTTTTAGTCTTAAAGGTACTTTTGTAATAAGGTTGAAAAACCAAGGGGATTATGGGTATTTTAGTGGTGGCCGACAGCTAAGGATTTTGTCTTATCTGGGGACTTAAAAGTCAACAAGTGGGACCCTCTACATGACTGGTCAACAACCCCTAGTAGAATAGGTATTTAGTAGTTTTAAAGTTTAGGAAAGTTGTGTGTTTTAGAAGTCTTTGTCAGTAGGAAGTTTAAGGATTCAAGTTTAGGAGTTTTTAGAAGTTTCTATTTCTGGTATTTATAAATTTTAGATGATGTAAACCTATAAATAAGGCACCCCGATTTGTATGGGTATGCTATAATGAATTAATTGAATTGAAGTCGGTTCGCTGGGTTCTTTCCCTCTCCTATGCCCCCTTTCCCATGGTTAGTTGTGTGGAACACTACTCCCTAGTTCTTCTATCTGCTTCTTCCTCCTCTCTTCTTCTCTTATCTCATCTTAGTCTCCTTCTTTCTAATCCTTCTCTTCTTTCTCTCTAAATATATCTATCTCCTTGCTGCAACTTCCCCATACTTGAAGAACCATGCTTCTCAAACTCAGAAACCTACGGAACAATAAGGCTCACGGCAGGGTTTTCAAGAGCATACTAGAGGGTAAATCGCACCACCTAAAGTTCTTGATGTAGGATAATAGGAGAAGATTGCACTAGCCAGAAAATAAATCCAAAAATAAATTAATCAATTTTTGGACCAGGGGTGATTCTGTAATTTCGGCAGAATTGGGTAAAATTATGAAAATACCCCTGCCACAAGTCAGAAAACTATGAAACTTTCCAGATCAGTTCTGATTGGTAGAAGGGTCCTAGGGTTCAAATTTCATCAAATTTCGACAAGATTTGATAGGTCAAATCATTAAATTTCAGAGAATCAAAGGTTTTTTAATGGAGGATTAGTAGAATCTGCAGGGAATCTCTGAAAACTACTTAGCAACAAATGAGAATCAAGAAGGAAGTTAGGGGTTTTGTAGAAGGCCTATTGGAAATCAAAATCCCTAAAAGAATTTGAGGAAATAAGATATCTATAGTAAGGTGATTTTGAGTTTTCCAAAATCCAGAAAATTTTGGTTTTAATAATTCTAGAATGAGAAGAAAAAGAAGAAGATGAAGATGATGGAAGAAGAAGCGAGAAACCGTGGGAGACAATAGGAGAGAGAAAGAGGAGAGAAAGTAGAAGAGAGAGGGAAGATAGTGGGAGATAGAGAAGAGAGAAAGAAGAGAAGATAGGGGGAGTATTAGACTACACCCCATGACGAGAGAGGGGATTGGGGTAGGGCCCATGGCCACACACACAATTTAATTCATAGTTCTTCACCAATTCATTCCACTCGTGGAGGCCTTATAAAGGCTTATAAATTCTAAAATGAGAAATTAAAGAAATAAAAACTCCGAAAACTAACAAAGACCTTCTATTCTAGACTTACTAAAACTTGAATTACTAAATAACTGAATTTCCTAAAGTCTAGGCTTTCTAAATCCAAGTTTCCTAATATTTTGAAACTTCTAAAATCACCCTAAGAAGGGGCTATCGACTAGTCATAAGTGGGCCCCCTTTATTGACTTTGAAGACTCAAACTCTCCAAAGAAGGGGGTTGTCGACCAGCTGTTGCCTCTCGGTTGCCTTCGAAAGATTCCCAAATATCCCCACTACAAGCCATACGGCCAACACATATTGTGGGGCCCATTGGCTGTTTTAGGCAGTCCAAAAAAAAAAAAGAAATTTGCAGCTGTCAACCCCTATTAATCTACCCAAAAAAACCCATGGCACTTATGCCTTATTACAAATATACCCTTGCCCAAAATAAACCCTAAACTACCCATGGTCAAAACAGACCTTATTACAAAATTATCCCTCCCCTTAAAAGACCCTAATAAATTACAAAATTATTGAAAAACAACTTAGCCCTCTTATGTGGAGGCACATACAAGAGCCTCTTGTTGTCCCCATCAGTTCTCTGTTAAATTTTGATATTTAAACTCTAGTCTTGAAGCATCATTGTTTATACTCGAGAATTTTCTGGGTTCATATACCAGTGAAATCCCCCCTCCCCCCACCCCATAAAAACCTACTCTTCATTCTTTACAGTTTTCTTCCCATAAGTGTTCCCCATCAAAGCCCTCAAGATCCCCTTTGATTCCCCTCTGTTTTACCAAAGTTTTGATTAAGAACTACATGCTGTTTAGACTATTCTATGACAAGAAACACTGCAGACTGACATTTCATAAGTTTTATATACTTTTACTGATCTGAATTAGTTGAAATTTTGCATGGTACTCACGTTTAGACCTATCTAACCACCTGTAAATTTTCATAAAATTCTGACACGTATGCAAGAGTATTTTGATAATTTCACAGTTCTACCCCTGAAATTCCATAAACCCTAAAACAGCCCCTCTTTCTCTGCTATTTTTCTCCTTTTCTTCATCTAATTCCACTGATTTCTTCTAATTTGATCCTCTTTCTCTACTCTTTATTTTTTTGTCCTTGCTTCTGCTACACGTTATTTGGGCCCATCAGCGGGACTGCCCCACATCAATTGGTATCAGAATTTGCTTATGTCCTGCATCAAACTAATTTTCTGAAGAAGGAAAGAAAGGGGGATGTTCAATCTTGAGGAGCAGATTGCATCTATCATATCTACCCAACTTGCTTTTCCCTGCCTTATTTTTCAGCTTGACACAGTTCATCCCAGGTCACTGGCTGTATATCCGCTCTTTGTATTGGTACTTGCAATCCTCCTTTATACACATTAAAAGAAAACTCACCATTCATCTGAGCATGGTTGACATGATGAAGAGATTTTCCAGTACGACAATCAATAAAAGCAGCATTATCTAAGATAAGACTTGGAAAGGAAGGAAAATAGGATTTCCTTTAAACAGAAGCTCAACTGCACCCACTTCACTGTGTAAACCATGTCGATGCGAAACTGAATGCAGAATGATGGGAGACAACTTCAAAAAAACAAATAATAACCCACAAAAAAAAAATCTGGAATTTTCAGTCTAGGGGCAAATCTGTAATTTTCCAGAAAGTGGGTAAAATTATAAAAATACCCCTAGCATGCGTCAGAAAATTCTGAAACTTTAGGGTCATTCAAGGCAGATATTCAGGGCTCTCTAGTTAAAATTTCAATAATTTATGAGCACTCTTAACTATTTTTTCTAGGAAATCCCCAAATAGGCTATGCCCGAATTCAACAGAAACTCAATGAATCAATCACCAAATGAAATACATTCAAGCTTTCAAAGAGCTGTGTTTACCTCTTAAAATAGACTCAAACACCTCTTGAAAAGTGCTAAAATCTTCCCCAGAGCTTGATCCAAAGTATGAAAAAATTTGACAAAAGACTGCTCCAGTACTAGGTGCCGCCTGCCCCTGGTTATTGTGTCTCCTATGCTTGATGAGCAGAAGAACAACTCCGGGTAGGTCATCCAAGGGTTGGTAACACCCTTATGGAAGGGTTTGAGCAAAGAAGAAGTGGTTAGGAAATGGTGATGGATTGAATCAATGGAGGTTATGTTGCTGCAGAAAATTCTGATGAAGAAGAAGATGGGAAAGAGGAGAAAGATGAAATAATAAGGGAAGAAAAGAAGAAGAAAGAAGGGATGAGAAAGGGATGAAAGAGACTGAAGGAGGATTTCCCCTTACCTGGTGAAACCGTGAGGAGGAAGAAGATAGTCCCAAGCGTGGGTTTTTTTCAAACCAATTTTAATTACTTCAAAACTGCCCCATCATTACATCATGGAGGATTTTTAAACCCTATTGCTACTAAATAAAACAAAGTACCTAAAATACCCTCCCTTAAAGAATGATACGATCAACACTACTTCTCCCTTATTTAGCCGTAAAAGAAATAACATAAAATTTCCTAAATACCCTCTAAACACTCCTAATTAATAACTCCCTACTCTATGGCTGTAAAAAAAAACCTTATTACATGATAAAATTAAGAGAAAAAATGACTCTAAACACCTATCTACCATGGACACTTGCTTACTCTCTTCCTTCCTTGGTAGAACTTCGGCTTAGGCTTCCGAAGAGGGTAGTTCTTCTCCAAGTAATGTAGAGTTGTTGCATCACATGTTCTCATTGAATTTTTTAGAACAAGATGGCATCTCAAAACAGAGAAAGGAAAACTCTTCAGTAAACCAAGAACCTGATGGAACTAAGAGAATTACTTGACACACACACTATAAAAACTAGGATAACTGGTTCAAAACAAACAATGTCAATAAAATTTTACACACACAGGATAATTGATTCCAAAAAAAAAAAACAATTTCAATAAAATCTAGCACACACACTTGTGTTATTAAGAGCATAATTCACCCATGGTTTGCATGGTTCTATTACACTGAAGATTTCTTCCACATATAGTTATCTATTCATTATGACTCTCATCTCTTCTATTGTACTCTCATAGAGAATGATTGAAGTGGTTTCTAGGCATTTATTTTAATTTATTTTATTTTATTTCCTCACTTTACAATGGTGGAAGTAGTAATATGAAACTCATTTAAGGGCAATGTTTGATTCTAATCATAGTTCTCATTGCCTTAAGAGGATGGTGTTAAAGATAAAATATATGGTTGCTATGGATGAAGCCGACCCCAATAGTTGGGATAAGGCTGTTTGTTGTTGTTGTTGTATGGTTGCTATGGATGAAGAGGACAAAATTTGGGAGGCAATCATTATCTCTGTCAAAGTCAAGCTCATTCTGGCCTATAAGCTTGATGGATGTTATTTGATCACATTCCATTGGACTCATGATTGGTTTGAATAGCCCTTCGAAGTGAACAAGGTCCTAATACATTGGAAGAGTTGAGCATTAACAAGACCCCAACCCAGATGGTGTAATTGTGGCTTTCTACAAGTGTTGGTGAGTCATTAGTTTAGACTTTATGGACACTAGTAAAACATAATAATGCATCCTTAGAAATAAGCACTAACACCATATTTATAGCATTATTTACCAAGAAAGGAGCCAAAGATATCAAGGACTTTAGGCCAGTAAGCTATGTTGGTAGCTTATGTAATATCATTGCTAATGTCCTTGCTTTGGGAATGACGAAGGTAAGAAGATTCAGTTTCCCCCTTTCCAAGGCCCTTTTTTTAATGACAAAATCTAGATGGGGTTCTACTAGCTAATGAATGTTTGAATTCAGACTTCAAGGAAAGACACAGGTTTATGCAAAATAGGCATCGAAAAAGCATATGACGAGATCAATTGGACATTTTTGAAGTACAGGTTAAATAGAACGAGTTCCATGACAAAATGAATGAAGTAAAAGTGTATCCCCTCACTAATTTTTCTGATTCTTGTTAATTGGTCATACTAGCATTCTAAAAGTTCTAAAGGTATGCACCAAGAGAATCCCTGATCACCCCTTCTTTCCATTTGTATAGTGGAGACACCGAGCTAAATTTGTAAGCGGTAGAAAATATCTTGGGAGCTTCACAGTGAGTGATGCAGAGTCGATTATTTCTGCTCTTCAATTTGTGGGTGACTCCATTTTGTTTTGCAAAGCAACTCACGAACAACCTAGATACTTGAAATGTACATTGAGATGCTTTGAGGTGGTTTCCTGTTTACTTACTTTTTCAAAATCGTCATGGAGATATACAACATTGAGGGTCTTGCATGTGCTGTAGGGTGTCCTCTTATCTTGATTTTCCACTCAGTATTTCTCATCAGTCAAAGCAGTAGGGGACTTAAGAACAATTTAAATAGAAGATTAGTCATGTGGAGAGGGAAAAACTATGTTTCTAAGGGTGGAAGGTAACTTTGATATATAGGCTCTTTCAAACCTCCACGCTAACTCACCAAAAAAAAGCCTCCAAACTAACTTCCTTTCATTGTTCTTTCACTCTCAGAAGCAAGCAGAATGGAAAAGTTAAGGAGGGATATTATATGGAATGGCATGTTTTATGAGATAAGTAGAGCATAACATAGAACCAGTCTGATACAAGATGAGATCCGGACGTCTGTTCTATATCCCTTTTGACCACTCTTAAAGTCAAAGTTGTTTTTGGAATTTGGGCCGAATACGGGTCTGGGTAAGCCAAATCTTAATATCCAGGCCAAATTTTGACCTTCAGTCAGTTGAATCTTGGCATATTCTGTTAGATGAAGCAGTTCACTCTTTGGGTGGTATGATGTATGTTCCGAAGATGCAAAAATATTTAATATCATTTGGAAGGTTGGACTCCAAGGATTATAGATGTACAACTGTAGGTTGAATTATCAAAATCATATGTGGTCGTACGATGTATGTCCCGAAGATGCAAAAAGATTTAACATCACTTGGATGGTTGGACTCCAAGGATTATAGATGTACAACTACAGGTTGAATTATCAAAATCATATGTGGCTGTATGATTCTGATGAAAGAAAAAAGTATGGTGATCTAAATCTTTTGGTTGTGAATACATTTGTAATTAGAATTCCTATTGTGTCTGCAGCAAGTTGGAAACCTAATACACATAGAGGTAATAATTGTTCACAGATGATCTCTTTTTCAGTTAGTGCAAGGACGGTCTCTTTCATAGTCAAGGGAAAAACAGGTATTCCAATTGTTTTCCAAATGATAGATGATAGTGAGGTTGGCCCAACGGTAAGGCTTACCGTTAGCGTCCCTGGTGGCGCGGGTTCAACTCACGGAAACAGCCTCTACGGAAATGGGAGTAAGGCTGCGTACATCTTGCCCTCCCCAAACCCCGCGTTAGCGGGAGCCTCGTGCACTGGGCCGCCCTTAGATGATAGTGAGGTCCCTTTTAGGAATACGAAAGAATCATATCCATATCCCAAGTTAACTAGCTGAATTGATTGTTGAAAATTACACGTGTTATTGGATATGTTATGATTGAGTCAGGTTGATGTGGGAGCATTTAAGAAGAAATTGGATGACCATGGATAGTCCTCCATGGATG
>JAOXJP010066341.1:0-14218 GCA_025762735.1 Platanus orientalis | reverse complement strand
AAGTTATGCTGCCTTGTATCTTTCGGCTTTTTCGCATTTTGAATTAATACATTACTCTTTTCAAAAAAAAAAAAAAACTCCAAAATGATTAACAAGAAACCAACCCAGATTAATCCAAAATTGAAAAAATTAAAAAAAATTACCAAACAAAAAATTCAAACCCAAAATACCTAAAATAATCCTCCATAAGCCCATCAAATTTGGGTATATGGCTGTTTCACATCTTGCATCAGTTTTCTTTCACAGATGTTAGGTACTTAATAATTCTAGATGATGCAACATGCATGTAGGATAGTGAGTGTGCACAGGAGATATGAATAAAATTATTAAAGTAATAAAGATAAATAAATGAGATTCTTACTTGCACGATTCAAACCCAAATTCAGGCAACTCATGAGTTGGATTCAATATGCATTAGAAGAATTGGAGTTTACAAAATAATACACAATTAAATACCAACATTAGATTCTTGAGCAATAATTCAAAATAGGGAATGGAAAATTAGGGCTATGTAGAGAAAAAAATATTATAACTGAAAATTTCCTTATAAAGGTATCCAAATTAGGCCATAATAAAGGAAAACAATCCAATAAACTCAGGGACTAACCAAAAAAGGTTTAAAGATAGGTTTAGGGTATGGTTAGGCTTAGAAAATAGGGTTAGGATGATTAATAATTGAAAATTCAACTCCAAACCATATGCCACAAAATCCACAGAATCACTTACTTAAGGGAATTTGAGAAGAGAGCCAAAAGTGAAACCAATACCTGTTTTGGATGTAGAACAACTTCTTGATGACTTTAGGATTGATTACAATCAGTTTCCAAGATCATAATACCTGAAAATTGGGATTTCCTAAAATTCAAAAGAACCAACTTCTCAGAAAGAGGTGCGGTCGCTTGCCTATGTTGATCCATCCCGGAGTTCTTATATGGTGAAAATTTTCTGATGTGGGACACCACCTCTAGGATCACCTGGGGGTCTGTTATACCAAGGAAGAAGCCATTCAAACAAAGCTCCTGTATTCTGATGTTGGGGGGCAATCTCGTACAAACACCTTTTTTCTCTATATTCACGCCTAGGAATGTCTCCAACAGCTACAATATTTCAAATATTCAAATTTTCAATGGTTGGATGCTTCTTGATGGATTGTACAGGAGTCTATAACTCCTAAGAAAAAGCTAATCTTCAAAAGCTCTGTTGGTTGAGGAGTGGTATCGAATCTCGTGGGATTGTTTTAGCCACCATATTCACGCCTGAGAGGGAGTAAACTGTTGGTATTTTCCACACATCAGCATGCCACAACTGGAGATATACATAGAGGGTGTTGTTTGGGCCTTGTTGATCTCCTGGAAGTGTTGAATCAACAAAAAGTTTTGAATCCCCTTGTTGATGAAGATTCTCTAAGGTTTGACACAAGTTTAGCAACAACAAGATTGGAGAAAAGTTAGAAAAAAATTAGAAGAAGAAGAAAGAGATGGGACCTTTAACTCGAGGGGAGGGAGTGAGCTCCACCACTAGTGTTAAACTAGGTGGGGGTCTAGTCCCATTCCAGGGTTTTGGTCTTCAAGCTCTCACAACAAGAGGAAGAAGAGAAGGAAATCTCACATTTAAACTTTCATTAAAAATTGCATATTATTTCATAAATAAAAATGCTAGTCGTGGGGGCATAAATAACCCTCCCATGGCTAGTTCTACATGCAGAATTAGAAACTAGACACAAAACCCCCCATGTCTCATGTCTTAAACCCCAATATAACCCCAAACTACAAGTAATAATGAAAATACCTCCAATAAGTTACTAAAGACTAAAATACCCTCACAAACATGTGTTCCCCTCCAACAAGAGACATGAAATAACATAAACAATAAATTAAACTCCTACTGGAACCACAACATGGGCCCATCTCTCCTGCTCATTCTTTGGTAGAGCTGAAACTCACGCTTGGACCCGATGTCGTCTTCACTAGATCTTTTATGGTTGTTTCATATCTTGCATCAGTTTTCTTTTGCAAATGTTAGGTACTTAATAATTCTAGATATTTTTTCAACATTTTTTTTCCTGTTTGAAATTACTCAATGTTACATTAATAGATAGGAAAAGTTATTGTTCACTCTAAACTTTTCTTGTATTATGTCTTACATGGTCATGCATCTGTTAGTTTCATTCCCAGTTTGGCATCATGTCACACTCTTTTTTATTTTGAGTGGTAAAATGAATTTATTGAAAGAGCCGAAGCTAAAGAATAAAGCCAAAAGGCAGGACAACGAGGAAAACAGAGAAAAAAACAAAGAAACGGAAAAGATAAAAAGGAGTCAACCCAACTCGGCTTAAGAACACAAAAACAACAACAAAAAAACTCCATCCACATGGAAACCCTCCCAAGCTAACCACCACTCAGACTCATCAAAGGAAGGGGCAATAGAGGCCCACTGCAATAAGAGGTCATAAATCTTGATGATAATCCTCTCGAACTTATAATTTTTGTCTAAAAAATTTTTGCGGGTCCTTTCTGTCCAGATAACTCAACAGATGGCACTAGGGAGGAAACGCCAGATTAAATAGAGGATCCCCCTAAGATCACTCAACCACCAAATCAAGATGAGAATAATATTCATCAAAAAATTAATATTAATAATAATGATGATGAAAATAGTGATGGTAAATGAAGCAATTTTGTATGTCATGAACCAATGCCTAACTTTAGGATGTCAAAAGTGGATGTATGAGCATGGAATAATTTTGCTCTGGAACTATGCTGACAAACATTTTCAAAGAAAGCCTTGGTTTGCAAGAAGTTAATAAAAGTGTGGTAGAACAAAGAATAGATGAGGGGTCATACTTTCCATTGGAAGGGGTATCCGGGGGTATTGTCATCGCATGGGACTCTTTGAAGCTGAAAAAGATTGACAAGTTTATTGGGGCTTTCTCAGTTTCCATAATTTTTTCTGACCAATCCTGTAGGTTTGATTGGATGCTTTTGGGAGTGTATGGTCCTACCATAGCATCGAAACCTCATGACTTTTGGGATGAAATATTTCAGATCCGGTCAAGATGGTCTGATCCATGGATTGTGAACAATGTCATTAGATTCATTGCTGAAAAAAGAATATGTTTGGGTAATTACAACATGTGAACAAGAACCTTATTTTAGGGAACAAGAATATGTTTGGGTAATTGGATTCCAACAAGGATAGAATTTGGGAGGATCTCGAACATTTTGAATCATAATGTGCTAATGGGGTTGGCTTGACTATGAAATTGAAAGCAAAGTGACTTGTTCTAATGGTAGAATTAGAAGTGATCCTAAGATACAAAGAAGTATTTTAGAAGAAAAAAGCCAAATATAAATGGCTCATAGAAGGAGATGGTAACACCCAATTCTTTCACAAGCTTGCAAATGGGAGAAAAAAAAATCATTTCCAAAGTTCTTTATTGAGGGTGAAGAGGAGTCAAATTCTATTTATGAGATTTTTTCTTTCTTTACTTATGATTGATCTTCCTGCCCTAGGATTGACAATTTATTTGAGTAATGTCTTTGTTTTGAAAAGGCTTGTTCAATTGAAGCTCATTTCTCGGTTGGAGATTAAAAAAGAAATTTTTAGTGTGGAAAAAGACAAATCTTCAAGATTGGATGTGTTTTCCAAGTATTTTTACCAGATATGTTTGGACATTATCAAGAAGACTTGATGAAAATTTTTAACGAATTTCATGAGGGGTATATTGCACAAAGGGGCAAGGCCAACTTTCGTTGCACTTATAGTGGATTTCCACTGTAATTGATCAAGAACCAAGATAGAATTTGTTGGAAGAAGAAGATAGAAGGAGAAGAAAGAGGGGAATTCGTATGGAGAGAATTGAATACTCATACTTATGGTGTATATTCATAACAAGAGAAAACATCAATCCGATAGTAGGCATTTACAAGTACACCACTATACCCACCAAAGACATATACACTCCTACATATTGTATCTTTATTACTCTCTTATATACATCAACACTCCCCCTCAAATTGGTATGTAGATTTTGTGTATACCTAACTTGCCAACAATCCTATTAAAACTAGGAATACGTAGGTTTTTGGTGAACAAATTAGCCAACTGGTCTTCAGTCTTCACAAAAGGAATACATATCTACTTGGCTTGTTACTTTTCCTTGATGAAGTGTCTATCAACCTTGATGTGCTTGGTCCTATCATGTTGGATAGGATAATGGGCAATCCTAATTGTAGCTTTATTGTCACAATACAACCGCAGAGAAACTTGGAAGTGGAAGCCCAACTCTTTAAGAAGACCATGAATCCATAACATCTCATAGATCCTGTGTGCCATGGCTCGAAACTGTACTTCTGCACTTGATTTTGTTACAACTGGCTGTTTCTTATTGTGCTAACTGACCAGATTATCTCCCACAAACGTGTAGTAGCTAGAAGTGGATTTCTTGCTCAATCTGCATCCATAAAGGCTTCAACGTAGAGGTCTTGTTGTCGGCCATATAAGAGTTCCTGATCTGGACTCTTTTTCAAATATGTAAGGATGCGATATACTACCTCAAGGTACCTTGTCATAGGAGAATGCTTAATCTGACTGACCACACCAACTACATAAGAGATGCTTGGCCTAGTTAAGGTCAAATATATGAGTTTCCAACTAGTCTTTGATAACAACCAATATCAATGACACGATAGCCCTTATCTTCTTGCAAGCGGTGGTTAGACTCAATGGGAGTCTCACAAGGTCTACATGCCAACATCCTAAAGTCCTAGAGGAGATCTAACACATACTTGTGCTAGGATAGGAAGATGCTATTATTGGATTTAGTAACTTCCATTGATCTCAAACTACTTGCCAAGAAAACCCAGGTTGTTGATCTCACATTGATCATCACTTGTAACCACAATATCATCTACATAGACAAAGGGTACTATCATTTTTCTTTTATAATGCTTTACAAAGAGGGTGTGATCCACTTGCCACTATCTATAGTACCCATTATTGAACATGTCACTATAGAATCTCTCAAACCATGCTCTAGGGGACTGCTTAAGCCTATATAGAGCTTTCTTGAAGTAACATACTTTTCCTTTGCCAGTAGAGTGCAAAAAACTAGGAGGTAACCTCATATAAACTTCCTCTTCAAAGGTACCATGTAAGAAGGCATTCTTGATATTAAGTTGGAATAAGGGTCATCCCTAATTGGTAGCAACAAGCTTTAAGATACGAACTGAATTAATCTTTGTAACAACTGCAAAGGTCTCCTGATAATCAATCCTATATGTCTGTGTATAGCCCTTTTGCTAATCTAGCCTTATACCTCTCCACCGTGCCATTGGGTCACAATTTTACAATGAACACCCATCTGCAACCTACAGGTTCTTTCCAATGTGGAAGATCTACAACATCCTATGTTTTGTTCTCCTTTAAAGTTTGCATTTCCTCTTTCATTGCTCTTCTCCATTGACGTTGAGATAGGGCATGGGATACACTGCATGAAATAGAAACATAAGATAAAGAGGTGGAAAAGCTTTAAACCCGAGAGACAAGGAGTTAAAGCACACATGATTAGCAATAGGATGTTGGGTACAAGAATGAGTACCCTTCTTGATAGAAATAGGAAGATGAGAATCATCACGAGGCACAGGAGGAACAATACTTGGAGATGAGACTGGTTGGAGAGGTACGTGAGATTTAAGGGCAATGGAAACTTTTCTCTTCTTACGTTGAACAAACCCATGAGTGAAATGTTGCACCCAAACCTTCTTTTGGGTGATTGCCATTGGATCTTTCTCTCTGGGAACAACTATTTGTTCTATCTTCCCCTGGCTACGATATCCATCAGCATTAAAAACATATGGAGGAACATGTAAAGGGAGAACCAACTCATCTTCCTGTTCAGTTTAACTCTCCCCTTGAAGATGAGGCTCGCTAGGGGAAAAAAGAAACAATTTGATGAAATGTGACATCCATGGAGACAATGTGCTTCTGAGTAGATGGATGATAACATTTGTAACCCTTATAATTTAGAGCATACCCAAGAAAGATCAAGGTGTAAAGTTTCAATTTCGGGCTTTCGGCATAGGTTTCGGTCCCCTTGGATAAGGAAATGTATCGAGGTTTCAGTGGATACATATCGGAAATCATGTTAAAATTACGTAAACTATAGAAATTTTAGGGACACATTGGAATATTTTTATGACACTTTAGGATACGATAGAATAAACAATAATACACCCATATGAACCATTACATATACAAAAACAACCATCATTGATAGTTGTGGAAACCGATGCCCTTATGACATACTGTGTCCCACCTCTAGTTTGTGGATGACACAATACTATTCTGTGAGGCATCCCAGGAGTACATCACAAACATTAAACTTGTGCTACAATGCTTCGAAAGAATCCCTAGGTTGCGGGTCAATATGGAAAAATCTAAAGTGGCTGGTTTTAATCTGAATGAAAATGAGTTAGCTACTTTTGTTGGGATCCTAGGGTGTATACAGGAAGCATGACCAATTAAATATCTTGGTCTTCCTCTAGGGGGTAACCCAAGAGCTCCACTCTTTTGGTAGCCGGTCCTGAAAAAAATGGCAAAAAGACTAGGAGCATGGAAAATAAATTATATATCCTTGGGAGGTAGAATTTCCTTGATTAAATCCACTCTCTAAAATCTGCCTACCTATTACCTTTCCATTTTTAAGGCTCCTGGTAAAGTGATTAAGGCAATTGAGAATATGCAAAGAGACTTTCTTTGTGAACCTGGGGAGCATAGAAAGGACCACTTACTAAATTAGAAGTTGGTATGTAGGCCGATGGAAAAAAGGGGCCTGGGTTTGGGAAATCTTTCAATAAGGAATGATGCTTTATTGGCAAAATGACTATGGAGGTTTCCATGAGATGAGGGAAGCATGTGGCACTTAGTAATAGGGGCAAAATATGGAAGGGATTCTAATGGTTGGGATGCTAAAATAGGTAGTAGTCTTAAATTCATGTCCTTGGAAGAATATCAGTAGGATTTACCCTCAATTTATTCCATTCATTAGATATGATGTGGGAAAAGGTGACAAAATCAAATTCTGGGAGGATATCTGGTGGGGTGAGAAAAGGCTAGCCTCAAAATTTCATCGTATATTTTTCATCTCATCCAAGAAAGGTTACCAATATCCTGTTTCTATACTTTAACAACACCCTCTTCTAACTTAGCATGGGATCTTGAGCTGCGTAGAGGTTTAAGAGACTTTGAAATTGAAGAGATGTCCTTGTTGATTAGTCTCCTCTCCAATGTGTTTATTGATCTCATCTCCCCCGCCTGTGGTGCCTATCGTCTAATGGTTGTTTTTCTCCTTCATTCAGGAAAACAATTATAGACAATCTTCCTTCTTCTAACAATCACTCATTCCCATATTCTCCCCATTCATTCCCTTCAAAAATCATTTGGAAATACTATGCCCCTCCTTGATACAAAGCTTTATGTTGGGAGGTGGCGCATAAATGTGTTAACACAGGTGATATGCTACAACGAAGATGCTAAGGATGGTGCCTTCTTCCTCATGTTTACTTGCTATGTGGTCAAGACGAGGAATCGGTAAATCACATATTTATCCATTGTCATTATGTACAGACTGTGTGGTGGCACTTCATTAAATAATTTGGGCTTTCATTTATGTTCCCACTGGAGATGATGGATCTCTTAATCCAATGGTCGATGGTGCCTTTCACAAAGAGGGGTAAGACAATTTGGAGTTACCTTCCTTTTGTCATTATTTGGTTCATACGGGAAGAAAGAAATAGAAGGATCTTTTTTGATAAGAAGAGAACAACCAATCAGTTACTTGTATGAATATCTATTAGGCTGGTTAACTGGGCCTTAGAGGAGCCATGTTTTAAAGGAGTGACGGTGGATGATATTATTAGAAACTTATACATTATCATTGAATCCTCTCCATTTCCTATTCAAGTGGTTCATCGGTGGCAGCTCCTAGGGGAAAATGCCTTGAAGTTGAATTTTGATGGTAACTCACTGGGAAATCCGGGCCCGTTGAGTATGGAAGGAACAATATATGATGCTTCGAGATTTTGCATTGTAGCATTCTCGGGTCCTCTAGGATATGGGGACTCATTGAATGTGGAAATTAAGGCACTTTTGTATGGATTATGGCTAATTCACTACAAAGGAATGGCATCTCACAATATCGAGGTGGAAGGGGACTCGGCGGTAGTCATTGCATGGATGTCTCTCGGAAGCAATGGCCCATGAAAACTATTTCATATTATTAAGGAAACTGCTTTTTTGGCTTCCTCTTTGAATATCTCATTCAAGTGGATCCTAGGAGAGGCTAATGAAGGGGCGGATAAATTGGCCAAGAGGGGAATTGCCAAAGCCCCCATTTATGTGGGTTCATAAGAGGAGGAGACAATGATGTAATGTAATGATCCAATGCTCACCCTTTGTATCTTTCTTGCTTCTCTTGCTCTTTAGTTCTTTCTATTCTATGTAATGATTCCAACTTCCTATAGTTGGCTTTAATACAAAGTTGTTATTTAGCAAAAAAAAAAAAATATAAAAATTATGAATACACTATGGAATTTTTTAAATGAAACTTTAGGAAATGTTATAATAAGCATCATTTTATTTCTAGAAACTATTGCACATCATTAAACACTTGGGTATCAATACTTTGAGACCGACACCCTCAAAACACGCTATTGCCCATACGTCACTGCGAAGTGATAAAAGCACCAACCAAACAACAACGGTTGGACACGGATCAAAAACAACTCCAACCAACAACTAACAAGACCTAGCAAGTCAAATGCACAAATACATAATAGCCAAATGCTAACCAAGCACAACACACAAATCACCACAATACAAAGCCATAAACAATGAGAAAAACCTGTTATTCCACAAAAGAACTCAACACAACAGTAGGTAAGAGGCTTCCACACACATGGGCATTTGACCAACAGTAACCATAGCCCAAACATACACAATGATACACACTGATGCTTCCATAGATCCATGACAAAATCCCACACAGGCTACCAATAAGCTCTACCTTGACAAAGACCTAGTCGATAGGCATATGGGGGCTAGAAACGATCTAAATTGACCACAATAGCCCCTACAAAACTTCACAGGCCTTAACAACTTCAAAACGACAGCAAAAACCAGAGGTTCAATATCTAGGTGGCATATAGTAACGAAAAGTGTAAGAATAAATAGAGAAACCAGGCCTGGTGGCGACATAGGGTGAGAAAAATGTTCACTGAGAGCTCCACATAGCTCCAAAACACATGAGATCACTTCCAAAAGGTCACAAACCTGGGAAGAAACCAAAATGAACCAATTAGAGCAAATGAAAACCGACCATTATTGCGAATTGAGCATAAACATCAAATCTGGAAAAAAAAACTATAGAAAATACTAGAAAATGTATAAAAAATCCCTAAAATTTTCAAACAAATCCCAAATCATCATCCTAAACCAGCAAAAATATAGATCTAACAAAAACAAAAACATTCATCACTGACCTAGCAGGTTCTTATGGATGGTGACATCATTCGTATGACTTGGTGATGTCAACAATGAGCAAGAAAATCTTGTAGTAGAGTTCTTTGGCCTTGCATCTAGTAGATGTGCTTTGATACCAAGTGGGTTTCTACATCAATTGATCAAGAACCATGATAGTAGGAGGAAAAAGAATAGAGAAGAAAGAAGAAGAAAGAGGTGAAATTGTGTGGAGAGAATAGAATACTCATTGAAATCGTGTGGCTTGCCAGTTCATTAATGAGGTTCTAGGGTTTGCTTTGCCCTTGGATTTCTATTCTCATACTTAATTGGATGGAATAACAATCCAAGGGAAAGCTCTAGAACCTCATTGATTTGGAAACATATCCGTAGCATCCATCCTCTTCTCTACCCTCACATGAGTCTTGTGCTTGACAATGGATGTAAAATAAAATTTGGAATGGTGGGGTGACAATCCCCTTTATCTATCTTACCTTAGACTGTTTCACATTTCTTCCCAAAAGGATTCTTCCATCTCTGAGATCATCATTGTCTTCTCTTCGGGTAACTCTTAGAACTTCTCTTTCTCTAGGGATCTTCTTGTTCTTGAAACCGACTCTTTGGCCTCTCTCCGTGATTCTCTTTTGCATGTCAAAATCAATCCATCCTCCCAAGATAGATATAGATGGTCTTTTGAGTGATCCGGTCTTTTTTCTTCCAAATCTTTCTTCCAATCTCTTTCTCTGGATCCATCTCTATCTTCTTCATTCCTGGTTGCAAAGGTATGTAAGGGACTTTCCCCTCCTCGAGTTAAAGTATTTATGTGGATCGTTGTTCTTAGTAGAATGAACACCATGGACCTTCTTTAAAGAAGGCGCCCTTACATGTCGCTTTCTCCAAATATTTGTGTCCTATGTATGAATGATGGAGAATCCGGTGACCACATTTTGATTCATTATGGTTTTGCCCAAGCTATTTGGAGCTCATTCTTATCCTGTATGTCTCTAATTTGGGTTATGCCTTCCTATGTTCATGATCTTGCTTGTCAATATAATTGTGCATGCTTGGAGTCCTGCGGCAAAAAATTTTGGTTGGCTGTTTTCCAAGGTGTTTGTTGGCGTATTTGGAAAGAGAGAAATAGAAGGATCTTTGAAGGGAAGAGAATGCTGCCTATGGAAGTGGCTGATTCCATTACATTAGACGTGGTTTCTTGGGCTAAAGTTGACACAGAGTACAAGGGAAGATACTAAAAAATGATGTAGAATAATTTTTCAAAGCCTTAAATAACTTAAATAAAAGATGCAGAAGCAAAATAAATCAAGAATTAAAATTTCGAACACAAATAGCCATGAAAATTTAAAAATCAATAAATAGAGTCAAAGAAAATGAGTTAGAATGAATTACAAGTGAAAAGAAGCAAAATAGACCGAAAATGGTATTTCTATAATTTTGGATAGAAAATCTAAAAATTACCAAAATGACCCTTTGATGTGTCAAAAAATTATGAAATTTTTATGCCCGTTTCTTACGTGTTTTAGGGTTCTACAGTTTAAATTTCATTAAACCCCGACAAGAATTGATGGATTAAATCGCGGAATTTCAGATACTTAAAGTTGCTTTAATGGAGATTCAAGAAGAAAAAGAAAAAAAAGAAAAGAAAGAAAAGAAAAGAAAAGTTAGAATGGAAAAGAAAAAGAAGAATAAGAAACTAGGAGAAAAGTAGAAAGAGAAGAAGATAAGAGAGATATCTTAGAGAAATGAGGATTTGGTGGATTCTTACAAGTGCACTAGGGTGCTACAACCCACATGGAGAGAAGAGGGGAGCCTATGTGATGGTATCAACCATTGGAAAGGGGAACATGGCTACAGCTACACCTTGGGAATTGGAAACTTGCTAAAATCCTAAACTTTGTAAAAATCCTAAATTTGCTAGCCAAGTTTTCTACAACATAAAACTTTATAAAAACTTACTTTCCTAAAAATTAAAAACTACTAAAACTTAAGAATTTAAAAAAAAACACTATTCCTGTTTTTATTGACACCTTAGAAATTTGGTTATAACTTTCCCAAATCACCTCTGATTTGTGCAATCTTGTTCTCGTTAGAAAAATAACTGAACAATCTATCTAATGACACCAAAATCAAGCCAAAAGTCAAGTTTTGGTCATAAAAAAATTGGGTCCAAAGTAAAAAACAGGATTACAACTAAAAACCCAAAAAAACAAAATTAGTCATGGCACTATTAGCCTTATTACAAAATTACTGACCCCTTACAAAATTTGAATTGATCCCACAAAATATGTAAATTTAAATTGTGTCCTCTTATGTTGAGTTGCATACATAAGTCGCATGATGTTGTCTGCATCAAAAGCAAATTTGGATTTTGATGGCTTTTCTCTCAATGATATGGTTAAGGATTGACATATATATATATATATATATATATATATATATATATATGTATTTTTTCACTATGTCAAATGATCCTTGGCCTCAAGGCTGCTGTAAATTTATGTGCATTTTTTTTTCCCTCTTAATAAAGAAAGTTATTCATAAAAAAAATGTATAGAACATTAAAGTTCTTGATCAAATATAGAACGATGAAACATGGAAATTTGTATTATTTCCCATAAAACCTTCCAGGTTATATACCAGTTTGAACAGATATAAAGTGAGTGAAGTATCTTAATCACCATCCAAATTCCATGTCCAAAATGTAAAGCACATTGTCTATTTGTCCTATAACTCCATGTCCACATAAGTACATTCTTATCCGATACCTATAACTCCTTTCCAGCTATACAGCTTTTGTCTATTTGTCCTTTCTAAACTTGTCCCTAGTATTTAAAAACCTTGTGCTTGGGAAGAGCTAAGGGACATAAGAATATGAAGCTATTAAGGTTTTAATCCATTATCTTATGAATTGTATTAAAAATGTAATAGTAATAATAATAATAATAATAATAATAATAATTTTGGTTTTTTTATGTGCCATGGCTTTCTCATATGATGGGATTAGTATGGATGGATTGACATTATGCTGTTGATGAAACTGTCGTTTGAATTTTTTCTGGGTGCTGCAGGTATTGTGACCCAAAGACTGGGTTACCTTATGCGACAAAAGAAGCCTTCAAAACTATTCGGGAACGGTAACCTTCTTCAATGGCCTCTTGGGGATGCATCTTTGTTTAGACTGTAATATTTCAGTAATTTATAATTTAGTCAACAAAATATATATATATATATTAGTTATTACATTAGCTTCGTTTTTTTTCAGTGAAAACAAAAAAGAATATTAAATATCAATGCTAAACCATACAGAAATGAGGGATCATTCCCAATTACAAAAAATGTCCTTTACAACTTTGTACTCTATGAATTAGTGTCAATTTCCTACAAAAATATGATCCCAATCTCTCTCCCCCACCCCCTAAAAAAAGGGAGAAAACTTCCCTGTCTGATTCTTTGTAGTATTTGAAAGGAAGAGCCTAGTCTAGAGTGAGTGAACCCATTGTCACACATATAACAGGAGTTGGGTGGGCCAGGGTGGCCAAATTGAATATTATTCTACAGCTCTTTTCAAATCCTCCAACAGATTGCAAACAGGACTAATCCATAAAATTTTCCCTCATTTACTAAGGGAATCTGAGGTTTTTCTGCAAAGACTTTGGAATTTTTGGAGTCACCCATTCCACCCCAAAGAGAGATGAAAAAAACTCCACATTTTATTAGCTTCTCATCATGCAAGAATAAATTCCCCTGCAGAATTGTAGTTTTTGTATAAATACGAAGCCAAAATAATCTTACCTCCCTTGGATAAATATCTTCATTTCCAATAATTATATAAATACTGAGCCAAAGTAATCTTACCTCCCTTGGATAAATATTTTCCTCTCCAATAATTATCCATATTTTAAGCCTTTGTGAATTGTTTTCTTTTTTCCCCCCTTTGGTGTATCTCACCCCTTTTTTATTTAGATAGTTCTACTTGCCTATAAAAAAGGAAAGCAATAGAAATTAGGAGGCTTGGCAGCAACCAAGGTGTGACATAAGTGGATTCAACCAGAGGAAAAGTTGTAAATCAGTGTCAAGGTGAGCCGGGTTTTGTGGTGAGTGGGCATGGTGATGTATTCAAAGCATAAGTGCTTTCCCTTAATGATGGGGATCCTAAACAACATTTAAAGACCTATTCTAGGAGAAACAAGGTTAATTAGCAAACATTGATATGGCATGATGATGGGTCTTGGGATCTCATTTGAGATCTGTGATTTTATTTATGTCTTTATTGTTTACATTGGTTTTTATGCAGCCAAGGGCATTTTTATCTTTTCACTTGTTAGATGTGGGGTCCAATCATTAGGTTTTGTTATTTGAGTTTTTTTTTAGTGGTTTTTAAAGTTCCATAGGTTTTGGTCAAGTTGGTAGGGAGTTATAGAGTTTTTTTGCACACTTTTTTGTGCAGGGGCAGTTTGTAATTTGATTCAATAGGGTTGGATGCCCCACCTATTGGAATAGATAAATAGTTCTTGTAACTCTAGTTTTGTGGCATTAAGGAATAAATATTGAATATTGGCTGCTACCATTGTTTGGTTGAGTGATTCCCAAGCCCTAGGTCACTCCTAGGAATACTGGAGTGATTCTAAGTGATTATCTTTTTCTGCTTTATATATTTTACTTCTTAGCCTGCTTTATTCTTAAAAAA
>JAOXJP010066330.1:0-15474 GCA_025762735.1 Platanus orientalis | reverse complement strand
AAATACAATGTGCAACTTCCTATTAAGGTTCTGCCGTTGTGGATAAATACAATGTGTAATATTCTATCAAGGTCTTGCCATTGGGGATAAATACAATGTGCAATATTCTATCAAGGTCCTATCATTAGGGATAAATACAATGTGCAATATATTATCAAGGTCCTACCATTGGGGATAAATACAATATGTAATACTCTATCAAGGTCAAGTTATGATTAAGGTTCTGCCATTAGGGATAAATACAATGTACAAATTTCTATTAAGGTCCTTCAACTACGGATATAATACAATGTATCAAGGTGGACAAAAGTGTACAAAAGTTTAAAGTAAGTGAAATAAGAGTGTAAGCAAATGAATGCAAATGTGTATAAGTATAAAATAAGTTGAAGAAAAACGTAAACAATAGTAAGAAAATGATACCAAGTATTTAAGTGAGCATGAGTAAATGTCAGTGACTTTAAAGGTCCTACTATTAAGAATATAAAACAATGCTAATAAATAAGTAAAAGTTCATAAGACACATAAAATTGGTGAAACCCTAATAAGAGAAAAATAAGAGTTTGTGAGAAAAAAAAAAAGAATGTTCAAGGGAGAAAAAGAAATATATAAGTTTCAAGAGTAAAGTAAATTTATAAGTCATCTAAAGAAAGTAAAGTATTAAAATAAGAAAATAGGGATTTGGAATAATATACCCCTAAGTGGGTTTGTCCTTGTGACTTTTATATATGCGTATGGTTTTTATGACCCCGGAGACCTTTTCACAAGTTTTCCTTTGTGGGCTCGTAGACCTCTTTATGGGTTAGCCTTATGGCTTTAGGTACTCAGTCATTGGGTCACATTAATAGGTGAAGACAGTCATCGTGTCCATCGGTCTTACAACCCCAAAGACCTTTTTGTGGGTTAGCCTTATGGTTTCAAGTACCCAATCACCAAGTCATATTAATAAGTAAAGACAACCATCGTGCCAATCGGTCTTACGACCCTGGAGACCTCTTTGTGGGTTAGCCTTTATGGCTTCAGATACTCAATCAACGGGTCACATTAATAGGTGAAGACAACTCTAATGGTCCAATATATGTTATATGATATGTTATGATGGAGACCCCTATGTGGGTTGCCCTTTTTGGGCACAGAGACCCTTACATGAGTTATGTGATGTGTTGTGTCGGAGATTCTTACATGGGTTATGTGTTGTATTGTGTTGGAGGCTCTTACATGGGTTACATGATATGTTGTATCAGAGGCCCTTATATGGGTTATGTGAGGTATTGTGTCAAAGGCCTTTACATAGGTTATGTGATGTGTTGTATTAGAGACCCTTTACATGGTTTATGTGATGCGTTGTGTCAGAGACCCATTTATGGTTTATATGCGTTATACCTAAGTTGGTGACCTTATATGATTTATGTGATTTACTTTGTCAGAGACCTTATAATACTTAAATGATACGCTATATTAGAAATCCTTATATGAGTTATGTGATATGATGTGTAGGAGACCTTATACGGTTATATGATATTTAATGTTGGAGATCCCTATATGAGTTACGTGATGTGCTTGTTTGGAAACCTTTCATGATTTATTTACACTTAAATATGTTATGTGGTAAAACACTATTATGAAACACCTGATATGTGGCATAAAAGTTCATATACTATGTATGAGCAATAGAGATGTATGATGATTCTTCCACTAGGGTACAACTCAATGCTAAAAGAGATAAATGATAAGTGTTAAATGACAAATGAAAAGTGATAAGTAAATATTGAGACAATGATAATGAAAACTAATAAGTGATATGTGAAGACATGATGAATGATAAGTAATCTATGATGAATAATAAACAAGATTGTGAATGATAAGTATTAAGGTAATTGTAGATTTGTTAAATATAGAAGTAGAAGTTCATATGTCTCATTATACAAATGTGCTATTATGCTTGCTTATCGCTTAAGAATGATGCATGCTTTGTTTAAAATGATTTGTATATGTATATTTATATTATGAAAGTGTAGTCTATGCATGAGAAATGAATAAAAATACTCATTGAGATGTATACTAGATATCTTCATTGCGGTTGGATTACGAAATGTTTACCATAATTATAATGACATTTTGCTATGTATATTGACAATAATAGATATAAGAAGAATGTCATGAATATATAAATCATGTATATTGTCATATGTATATGTTAGAAGAATGTCATGTGTAAGTAGGATCATGCATATTGTCATGTGTAGACATTAGAAGAATACTATGTAAACATGTGTATTACTATGCTTAGCTCTTATGTGATGAATCATGATGATGAATGTATAGATATTGTGATGTTTAGTAGATGATATATGTACACTAGCACATGCATGCACACTAGAAAATGGTATATATTTTATATGGAAATGTAATCAATATTTTCATACTAAAATATTCTTGTTTTACCCATCTAATTTCTATAGTAAGTTTTGTGTACCTACTTATGAGTCATGGATCTCACCCATCCATACCATCTTTATTACATGAGAGGTTTCGTGCATATGCGTCTTTTGGAGTACCTTGAGGCTGAAGAGGAGGCATATGACTGATGTTTTTCCTTATAGTTGTTTTAGCCCAATTTAGACTAGTACCTTGTATTAGATTCTATTATGGTTTATATTAAGATTAAAGTTTGACTTGAGACTTATAGATTTATATTTGTGATATAACGATGAGAGATTAGTAACATGGTAGTTTACTTATATGTTTTAATGTATTTCTACTGCACCCTTAAGATTATGGTTAGATGTGATAGTTTATGATTCTGCTGCTTATATTGTTTTAATGTTAAAGCTAAGTATTCCATGAAGATCATAGGTTTATGTAAAAAGGCTTAAATTTTTAGCCAATTTCGTATAGATCTAGTTTAATAGCGATCCGGTTTACGTCCAAATAAAGTAGTGAATTTCGGGGTCGTTATACTAGTTGGTAGCTCAAAATAACAAACATAACAACTTAGAGAAACACAAATCCTTCAAGTCTAAGGACGAGTCTGTAAATATGAATAACACTTATCTTGACAGTGATGTTTTACCAAATGTGTTTACAATAGATTCATTTAATACATACATACATACATACATATATATATATATATATACCTACATGCAAGCATATAGTCTAACTCCAATGACATATTAGGTCACTTTATTACATGGCAGCTCTACATATAGCAACACTATAAGTGATGTGCCAAACATCACCCATAGCTATAAAGTTTAAGTCTACAAGAATTGGATTATCAAATCCCTCCACACATTCCAATGATTATCTGACATCCTACTATGTTACATGAGGACCATATATCTCATTTGATGTAATAGAATAATTATATATATTAAGAAATAATTACATGTAATGATGGAATAAAAGGTTCTTATTAATTCAAAAAAAAACTAATTTGATTTCATTTTATGTGAATGGGTTTGTCAAAACACATATTTTCAACAACGTCCCACTTATCCTCAAAACCAATCACTATCTAGTCAAATCCCCATTTGATCCGTGTGTGCATCCAATGCAATTTCTATCATTTTAGTCATAGGTATACAATATTATTTGAGGAAGGAATCCTGATGAAATTGCTTCATTGCATCTTAAATAACTAATATAAAGGAATTACACTAAGTTCTATGGAGCCAGTGTAACTTAATCATCTTCTCTGATGTTTCTTAAACTGCATCATATTTTCTCTATGTTGTCGAGTGTGTAGTACAATACCATTTCATACTTCTGTAACTAATGAGCTTCCTCCTACTATAGACCATAACTAGATATTATCCAACTTTACAAACTAAATATCATCATTGGTCTTTAACTTATATTTTAGCTTATGAATCATAATTCTCTAGTGGTCTCATCCTGTCTTGCATCGTAGAGGTATAAAAGAGGAGAAGAGGGTTGTTTCTAGAGCAATCGTCACTTACCTTTTGTTTTCTCATTGGCTCCATCAACAAGTGCAAAATCGATATAGTTGATTTCATCTCGTCACAACGTGGAATCAGAAAAATCGATTTCCTAGTTGATTATGATTTTAAGCCAATTTTGATTGATTATATGTAATTGGTTTCTAAAATCCAAACCAAACCCTTCCCTTATGGTCAAGAAAAGATTATGACCTAGAATCCGAACCAAATGCCAACGAGCATTTAACTCTTCTCTTTCCGATTTCAGAAGAATTCAAATTACTTTATTTGTATAATTATTAATAATAAATTTGATTAAGATTTTCCTAATTTTTTTCCTAATTGGTTAATTAGTTTATGTCGATGATATTGCAATTGCCTTTTGTTCTCATTTACTTTTAATTTGTTTGTTTGAATTAAAATTCCTTTACTTCGATGATTCAGTACAATTGTAAATGGGCCAACCGTACGAGATTTTATCTAAATTAATATAGAAAAATACATGTCCATTAAACAAGTAGATCACTTCAGTTAATGTCTATCATAGACGGGTCCTAGTTAGATGTAAGTAGATACCACAAATATCATTTTGAAGATTAGCTGTTGAAATGTATTTTTTTCTTCTAGTGAAAAGCTATCAAAATATTTGGATACAAAATATAAAAACTAAAAAGAAATTATACGATATAACAGTTTAGATGTATGTAAATGTACATTTGGAATGGGTTATATGTCTAGTGACCCATTATAGGAATGATTTTCTATAAGAATAGAGAGAAAAAATGGGATTGTTTGGGCACTCAATTTTTCGTAGAATTACCTTTTTTCTTGGCCCCTAGAAGGTGTTCCTAACTTCCAAAAATGAGGTTCTTAGAAACCTGTTCCATTTGTATCTTATTTTGTTGCTATTTTTTTTCTTCTTCATGTTTCAACATTCTTCTAAGGATTGATGAGTTAGCAAAGAGTTGAACAAACGGCCCATGCAATTGTTGATGTCCTTATCAAAGAAATCACTTTTCATTTCATTAGAAATTTACTTGTTGAGACTTTCATATTATTATTATTAGTATTATTTTAATATTTGCATAGCTTATAGACTAATAGAAAGGTTAACACATAAGTTACAATATCCCATTATCTTATTGATTAGGTATCTACAATACTCAAATATAAAGCTCAGTTGGGCTTTAATATTAATCCTTATATTAAGACCTTAATATTGACATGTTGAGTCATGTGCTCCCCCAACTCACCTACCCACTACATAGAATAATGGAAAAAATAAAAAATGAAAATCCATCAGAGATCATTTTTATGAAGTATTGTAAAATTATATAAATTTTCAAGGAATTGTCAAAGAATGTTACAACAAGCATGGTTATAAATTCAGGATTAAAAAACTTCCAAAAACATCTATGTATAATAAGCAAGAGAGGGATCAGGCACTGGCATAGATGCTACAAAGAAGATTTAGCTCACTATAATTTGAAAATAGAGGAGTGTAATGTGTCTTCCTCCCTTTCTCTATATTAATCAATTTGATTATTATTCATGTCTTTGTCAAAGTAATAATCACCATATATCTCACAAAAAAACTTACCGTATATGGTTTTAATGTTCTTATTTGCTTGTCTTAAGAAAAATTCAAGCACATTAGTTACATAATGGCATTTTCTTATTATTCAAGTCTATTAATTTTTAATGTCAATAATCTCTATCTTCAGCTTACAACCTAATTGTTGACATCTTTTTATTATTTTTAGAAGATTAATGGACTAGCTGGGGGTGTTGGGTAAATGATTGCCAATTTGTTACTCCTAGGATTATGTCGACCAAAAGTATCAATTAGAGATTAAAAAGCGGTAAATCAACTTCACATAATAGTTTGACGTGCACTGTGAAAACTACGTGCCTTAATAATAATAATAATAATAATAATATATAAATTTATAATATATAATAACGAAGAAAGAAGATATTAAAAAGGTTAGCCCTTTACCACATGACAATAATCCATTCTTCAAACCTTTATTTCCTTAAGGAAAAGTCAGGAGTAATCATCCAAAGCATTCTCTAAAAGGTAGATGACCTAGTTCTTTTATTGGGTAAACTAGGGTATTTAGCAAGGAACATAAACAGGAATTGCATAAAATTTACATGATAATCAAAATAAAAAGCCATCTCACCTAAATTAGTCCTAATAGAAAACAATCTAATCAATTTTAATAACATAATCAAATCAAAATTCTTCAATGTTATTCTAATACTAGTTCAATTCTTTCTATATATCCTAATAGGAACCATTTCCATGATTCTGAATTTTGCTTACAAAAACCGAACTTAGCCAAAGCATAGGCAGGTGAATTAGCAGTTCCATACGCATGCCCATAAAGACATTCTCAAAATTCGAAGTCATGACATGATTTCACACATGACCTTATTTGCCATGGAGCTATAGAAGGATCATCCTTAAGAGCATGGATGACATTAAGAGCGTCTCCTTCTACATGAAGTACTAGTACAGAGAGGCTAATATATAACATGTCATAGCCAAACATGTTGGACTGACCCACCATGACAAAAGACAGAGAAGCTTAGATTGATAGCTCACAGTCAAGTGATTTCAAATGACTGATAACTAACTTCGCCATATATGGAGGCAAAAGAGGGCTTTCAACTTTGAAATTTCAGACTTTAAATCCAATGACTGTAACCCTTTAATCCAACTTAGACCTGGACTTGCGTAAAACTTCAGGTTGGGATGGCAATTGACCAATTGAGTTGGTGAACCTCTAAGCCTAGCTAGTTCAATTGCTGAATTGGACATAAAATCACTTATTTTATGATTATCTCTTCTTCTCCTAAGCACTGCAGAAGATTAGTTGCATAGACAGAGGGGTAGCCGAGTGATAGAAGACAATATGGAAGGAAATTCAAAATATTTCATTCGCCACAATCATTAACCAGTTCAACCTGCCAGTTCTATTGGATTGAACAACCTAAAACATTTTCGAATCAAACACCTGGGTTAATTTTAATGACTTTTATTATATGTAGGTATAAGTGAGCTACAAACAAGAATAACAAAGCATCTATATGTCCACAATAAATGTCTAATTTCTACTCCAAGATTCTTGTACAATATTCAAAACATTAATAAAATAAATAAATGTTTTTGCGTAATAAACTTCTAATGAGAAATCATCCACTCTTTTTTCTTTCTTCCTTTTTTTTTCTTTTTGGTTTTTTCTTGGCATGTTCTTTGACTCATCTCCATGTAGAAACTCTCACTAATGGAGTCCCCCTCCATTCCAAGACCATTTCATTCTCATTCTCCCCTTCAACCCTCACCCCATATAGACTTTCCCCTTCTCTCACAATTTCTTTGGCCTCCACCAAGTTCTGTTTGCTCATTCTCCTACTTTGAAACCCAAACTCAGAGTAAAGATCATAACCATCCTTAATCTCCTCCCACCTGCGATAGCATGCAAGAGAAGAAGCGAAAGGTGCCACAAAGAGACACTCCATCGCTATTCTTCCTTCTGTAAGGTGGATAGGAAAATGCCCCTCCATTGATTCCAACAAGGCATTGAAATGTACTAAATGCCTATCAAAGAAAGACCCAAATCTACAACAATTTCTCATTCTCTCCTCCACATCATCACCATCACCATCCCCAAAAGTTATAATACCTCCATTACCATTGCTATTTCTATTTAATGGGTTAGTGATCAGCTCTCTAGCTTCCTTTAGAAACTCCATTACCTGCCTTCTACTCCTCCCTCTCCCCATGTGTGGAAGACCCACCATACAATTGAAGGCCAAAAATTCTCTTCCTCTACCAGTTTGCTTCGTCTTCCTTATCTCACTCACCAAATTCTCCATGTCCATCTCCTCCACCCTCAACTTTAGACCAAGAGATTGTGCGTGGTTGTAAAGCTGTCTCTTCGTCTCCTGGAATGGCCATTGTGGATGAACAAAGCCATGATCCTCCTTCCACCTTATCGATGTCAGTCGCACAGCTCTTCGACATCCTAGAGCCTCAATGAGTGAAGGCCATTGAACACCTTCACCCATATCGAAGTCCACGATGTGTATCGAGTCAGTATCCTCTGGTACTGCTTCAAGGATTGCCGAGTTAGCAGTTAGATGGGCAAACTTCCCATATGGAAACATTTGGTAACATGCCCTGAAGGCAGCCTCATAGTTCTTGCTTGATTCTTGTTTTAAATAATCGCCTTGGTTGTCCAAGGCTTGGAACAAGTGGTATCCAAGACGCTCCACAATTGTACCTGATGGACCTACCATCTCTCTTATGCGTCTCACAATCACCTCTGCTAGCTTTGCTTGTTTGTTCTCCATGGCTTCTCCATAGGCCTTGAGAAGATGAAGAATGCTCAATTGGTTATTGACTTCCATGTAATCTTGAGGCAAGACCAGCGATGGCTGAACTGACTCAATTGATGTCGTTGATGGGCTTAGGCTCCCTTCATCTTCTTCTTCAATGGTGTGTTGTGTAGGAAGACCACTCTCACTCTCCTCCATCCATCTACATAGATCCTCAATCTCATCACTTGACAGTTGGTTATTTGAAACTGGACTCAACTCTTCATAATACAGGGAGGAGGATTGTTCTGGAGGGAACATGACTTGCACATCTTCCCATAGATAGGCAACATGAGTAGCATATCAGAGTTGATGGTTGAAAAGCATGGGATGGATGAATTGTCAGAGAAGTCCCCAGTGGAAAATGAAGAAGAGATTTCGCAGTCAGCCATGTGAACATCCATGGGGGGATTATAGGTACAAGCTTCATTTAGAGATGAGTCTATGATATTGTAGTATGGCCATGAGGACTGAAGACGCTCAAATTGAATCATCTTTGATGTTATTTCTGAAGAAGAAGACTTCTTGTGGAGTATTATGTCAGGATTCATGAGTACTTATTTATAAAGCTAGACATGTGAAATGTGAATATGTTCCGACTAAAGAATGAGACAAAATAGGCAAGGAGAGTAGGAAAGTTGAGGGAAAGGACATGAGTACTACCCATCATTCACAGGCACCTTCTCCATACTTCCCTTCCACCATAGTTCCCCACCTGAGTCTTCTTCCTCCCTTGGCATCTTCCAAGGAAGGGTGTACAGTGACTTCTTCCCTTTCTCTTAAATAATCAATATATTAACCACATAATTGTTAATGTCATTATCAAAGTAATCACTTTCCATCTCATTAGAAATTTACATGTCGATGTCATTATCAAAGTAATCAATATTATTATTATTATTATTATTTAAATATTTGCATTGCTTTTCACTGAGGATCCCTACGGTAAAAAAATTACAATAAAAGTGTTGTGACACTCAACGTTGGACATCTTGCTAAAATGGTGGGGGTTCTGCCCACTTTGGCCATATGTCCAACACTTATTATCACAACACTTTCAACAATAATCTTTTTCACCGTATAGGATCTTGAGTGGTTGATTAAAGCCTAAATAAAAGACAAACACATAAATTACTTTATCCCATTATCTTATTGCTTATGTCTATAATATTTAAATGAAAGCTCAGTTTGCTTTTAATATTAATTTGTATATTAGGACTTTAATATTGACATTTTTTTATTTTTTTGGGATAAAGTAATGTTGAAATCTTGAGTCGTGAGTCCTCCCCCGGCTTACCTACCAAATTCATATAATAATGAGAAAAGAAATTGTAATAGAGATCCTTTATAGAAATATTACAAATTAATACATGAAAAAATTTCAAAGAAACTTCAAGAAATGTTACTTAAAACAGCATGGACGTTCCAGATTCAAAAAGTTGTCTAAAAAGCTAGATGTATGACAAGGGAGGAACAAAGCACTAGCATAGGTGCAACCAAGAAGATTTAATTCATTGTCAGTCGAAATTCTTGTGCATAATCTATTTGAAAACCGTTTGTTGTTGTTTGGAGTAGGCAAGAGGTTTAACGATAACCACCCAATAAGTTTTGGGTGATATGTGTTTTATATCTTCCTAAATTGATAAACAATGTCATAGTAGAGATTTATAAGTTTGGTAAATCAAATTCATGTATGGATTGTGTGGGTGTCTAATTCGAAACCCGTCTTCACCTACTAATAAATTAACCACTAACAATTACCTATCCAAAAAATAATAATAAGACTCATGTATGTATTTTGTGAGAAAAATAAAACTATCGTTGCCTTTATGTTAATTAATTTAATAATAAATGGATAATCTATGGGTTTTTTTTTTTGTTTTTTTATATACAATAAAATATAACAAAACTATTATAAACAGAAACTGGGGAAACGCGGCATGGCACAATTTTAGGGAATTTAGCAAATCCATATGATTGTGGCCTTCGTATCCGGATTTTTGAGATTTTGTGCAGTCTAAGAGACTCTTCTTGTCTTTTGATGGGAAATGGACGAGGAGTAGTAGGAGTTGAGGGTGCAAACGTCTCTGCCAACTATTTGTATCTGCCTTCTGTTATTATTAAGTGACGACATCTCTGCCATGTCATCAACACTTGCCACATCAGATTGTTCTTTTAATTAAAAACAGAATTAAAAATAAGGTCTTTAAAGAGTTCTTTTGGTTGACCAGCTTTTATGGTTCTTCCCCATTTCCAGGTTTAAAAGCCAGAAATTAGGATCTCATTGTTTGGCATCTACCTAATTATGGAGAAAGATGATCCAGTGATTTGAGTGTATGTCGACAACTTGGTGTGGGCAGTAGTTAGACGTTTAACATCCTCTAATTACCTTTTAGATAATGGTACTGTTTGTTTTTAGTTTTGTTGGTGCAATGTGACCAAAGCGAAATGATGGAACAGGATTCATGTAGCTGACCCCAAATAGTTGGGATAAGGTTGTTTATTGTTATTGTTGTTGTTGCCGCAATATACAATCTCTTATAAGTATCCTGTAAGGATTGTGATCCAAAACACATGTCCTGCATTGAAATTACAATACTTTCACCGTAATCTTTTTCATTGTAGAGAATCCAGAGTGATGGCTTATAGCCTAAATAGAAGACAATCACATAAATTACATAACCCTCATTATATTATTGCTTAGGTCTTTGTAATACTTAAATATACAGCTCATTCGGGTTATAATATCAATCTATATATTTAGACCTTAATGTTGACACGTTGAGTCATGAGTCCTCCCCCATAACTTACCTGCTAATGGAGATCATTTAAAAATAATACTATGAAATGTATGAAAATTTTCACAGAAACTTCAGAGAATGTAAAAACAAGCGTATTTGTACATTCGGGATCTAAAAACTATAAAAATATTTATGTATAATAAATAAGGGAGGAGTAAAGCACTAGTATCGGTGCTACTACCTAGAAAACTCTAATTCAAACCGTTTGTTGTTGATTGGGGAGCTATGAGATTCAACGATAACCACTCGATAAGTTTAGCTCGTGATATGTGTTATGTATCTTCCTAAATTGAAAATTTTCAAACTTGAGATTTATCGGGTTTTTTTTCTTTTCCTTTAAAAAAAGAAATATAAGTTCGGCAAATCAAAATCATGTATAGATTTGGTGAGAAAAATAAAAACTAATCATTGCCTTAATGCTAATTATTTTAATAACACATGGATAATTATATGGATTTATTATATAATAAGGGCATACTGCTTGCTTGTTCATAGCCTAGTGTAACACATCAAAAAAGTGTAGGTGGCAGTGCAATTGATGGGGGTATTTTTGTAAACATATGTGGGTATGTTATTTCATGTATTTATTAGATTACCCTTGCTTTTTCAATAAGTGGCATACTTGGCTAAGGATAGGTGAAAGAATGCTATGGAACATTAATTATTCTAGTTGATTCAACCTCATTTTTGTTGCATTAATCTAGAAGATGAAAATAATCTATTGAAGCTCAAAAAATTAATTTACTAATCGAATGATTAAAAAAAATCCAAATGTGACGAGAGAGAGAGAGAGAGAGAGAGATTTGTTTGTGTCCTTTTAGATTTAAGTAACTAGTTGCTGTAATTACTCCAGCCGTGTTATGGTTCTTCGCTTGGTTACCGTGGTCTGCAGGCTCATGGGGTTATCAAATTTTCGTGTTGCGGCAGTCAACAGGCTCTACCAAAAAAAAAAAAACAGAAAAGGCTATGTCAATCAGCATTATCAATTATCTTATTAGAGATTAAAATTTTCATAAATCAACTTAACATGATATTTTGATGTGCACCATCAAAAAATAACTTCTTTTAACAGTAATAATATATAATAACGAATAAAAATGATATCAAAAAGAGATTCAGCTTGCTGATTGAACCCAATGGACAAGGGTCGTTGTTGTGAATGGTGGATTGTATCTGCACCTCTTAACTAATGCTCCTCTCCACCCCTTGTCAGAGGGTGAGCACATCAGCGCCGACAAGTGATTTTCACTTTTTTGGGGGGTGCATATCATTTGTCGGCGCTCATGTGCCCACCCCCTGATGGGTGCAGAGAGGAGCATTAGATAAGAGGAGTGAATACAATCCACCCTCATGGTTTTGACATATGATGGTTGAGTTGACAGCCTACAAAGGCTCCAAGTATTCCTTACATGTCTTCTTTCCTTTTGATTTGGTAATTTTCAATAGAATAGCTATGAATGTGCATGGTCTGGGTCAACCGGAACCTGTCCAGCCCCTCCCTACTCTAAATTTGGCCTGAAAAGCCTGGCCTGAGCTAACCCTGACAAAGGCTTAGACCCGAGATAAAAGCCCAAACCTTTGATAGGGCCAAACTCAGGCTTACCTCTACTCAAAATTTATCATTCAAAGTTTTTTTTCAATAAAAAAATTTATAGTGATTTTATTTATAATTTATATACCTTTTAAAGCTAGTAAGTTAGAAGTGTTCAATTGATTAGAAAACTTATCTACAAGGAGATTGATTGTCTGTTCTGAGACAGACCTCTAAAGGCGTGCCATTGATTGGGCTGGCCTGAAGCTTGATAAAATAATTAGGATCAGGCTTGGATCTAAATATTGAAAAATAATTGGGCCTAGGGTTGACTCGAACCCTTAATGTAATAGCAGGCTTGGGCCTGGGCCTACCATGTCTCAGCCGAAGCCCAGCTCATGCCCACCCCTTTACCACATGGCAAAATAATCCCTTCTTCAAATCCTTTTTCGTAAGGAAAAGTCAAAGTATTCAAGGGTTATTATTTATAAACAAAAGTGTAACACACAATGGACTATGGGATTGATGTGTGTGAACAAGAAAATTGTGCATGTGGCTAATGCAAAGGATACACAATAGATGACCTAGATCTTTATTGGGTACACTAGGGTATTTACCAATGAAATTAAACATGATTTACATAGGAATTACATGATAATCAAATAAACCAACTATTTTTCTTATATAGAAGCTAAGGTGGTATCCAGAATAGAAGGCTGGAAAGAGAAACTGGTACCACAAGCAAGGAAGAAAATTCCATTAAAATCGGTGAACCCTTTTTACATTATGATTATCTTCCAATTACCAAAGAAGATGTATGATTTGATAATCGAAAACAAACCAGCATTTGGTAACACTCCAAATTATGGATTCTCTAATTCTTTGGATGCTTTGGTTAAAAAAAAATCAGAGAATCACATTTGATAACATAAGAATCACGCCTTGGATTCTTGACCAAAAATCCACGAGTCAGTTTTTGGGAGCTAAAATATATAAATTCTCTGATTTTTTGGCCAGATATTTTTAGGCTAATTCTACTTCTTCTTTATCAACATCATAATTTTGATTTTTTTTTTATTTTTTCAAACCAAACGCCTTTTTGATTTTGTAATCGACTACACAGAAATTTGATTCTGGAGCTGAATCAATATGAATGTTACCAAACGTAGCCAAAGAAACTTCTAATGAGGCTATAAAGGAAACCAAAGAAAGACAAGTTGGATAAACTGGCAAACCTTAACAAAAATAAAGGTGACAAAGGTCTAGGTCTAGAGACCTGCATGCCTTAAACCTAGTACATTTAGCTTAACAAGCTTAGAGAGTCCTCCAAAACCCAAATGACATTACAAACCTTTCGGTTGACAGTGCATCTAGTCTTGAAAATACTATGCCTCTGTGGATATTCCTCTCGCTTTGGTGCTAACAATAATTTTCTTACCACAAGAGAGTGTGAGAGGAGATCTCTATCATCTGGCTCAATCACATCATGGTCGTTATCCTCTGCCTCGTCATCCTCTGTCTGCTCTTTCTCATCAACCTCGTCGCCCTTCACTAGGTTTGTCATTCTCCTTTGTAGACACTAGTTTGAACGATGTCCAAGTACTCGACATCGATAACACTTATCAATTATGAGTCGTTCATAAGGATTAGGATTCTGGGTTGTGTTCCCTGTCGGACCACTACTGTTGCTCACTTCTTGATTCATAACAACTGGTGGTGGTGAAGTCACGGGGTATTTTTCTTTGTTCAACGCAATGAGCGAAGAATCGAGGGAAGCTCTGTTTGGCACCTGACTCCTTGTATGGGTTCGATCCAGCTGTGCTCCTGCTGTGGTTGCCGAATTAATAACCTCTGCAATAAAGAATATGGCTTGTAGTGACACTCGATCCTGGATAGCCACATGTAATCCTCCAATAAACCGTGAGACATGTTGTACCTCAGTTTTTGACAACTCATTGTGTGATTGAAGACGTTGGAACTCCTCTATATATGCTGTCACAGTTTGACTTCCCTGCCTACAGTTCTGATACTGTTGGAAAAGTGTCTGCTCATAGTCTGGTGGTAAAAATCTAGCCCACAGCATACTTTTCATCTTTAGCTAGAATCGCACTGGTGCTTTTCCTTGCCTTGTCCAATTAAGTCGAGTTGGCTCCCACCAGGCAGATGCTCCCCCAGTTAACTTATAAGCTACTAGTTTGACCTTATTTTCTTCTTGAACCTCCATGTAATCAAAGAGCCTCTCCACACCGGCCTACTAATCAAGGAAATCTTCGATGTGAAGATGACCATCAAAACTGGGCAGGTTCAACTTCATCCGATATTCGCCTTGATCTCCTCGACCACCATATCCCCTGAAGTCTTGACCTCCACGGCCACCATGACCTCTAAATCCTTGGCTTCTTCGTCCATGATTATCTCCTTCGACGTACTCTTCTTTGTCACTGGACTGTTCTTCATAGATTCGTTGTTTGTTTTGTTGATTCATAATACGATCACGATGGGCTTGATGACCGTCGTGATTTCTGTCGTCTCCCTGAAGCTGAGTAATTTCTAACGTCAACCTAGTGATTATTGTCTGTAAATCACGTAATACTTGCTAGTTGTCACGCCGAAAATTTTCAAAATCGGCTCTTGAAAAAGCCACTCCTTCACGCTCACCGTCGCTAGAGAGGTTGCCATCGTTTTGTGAGTTAGCCATTGAACCCAGGCTTGTTGACTAGGCTCTGATACCAACTGACGCAGCGGAATAGCAAGGAGAAGAACACGTCGTCTCCTTTGTTTGGGAAAAACCCTAAACTTCACCAAGGAAGAGAAA
>JAOXJP010066319.1:0-15474 GCA_025762735.1 Platanus orientalis | reverse complement strand
GATAAATAGGGGAGTTGTTTCATATAAGTTTTTTGGGATAACTTCTGGTGTTGCCCATGGGGAATGAGGTCCTAGGTTTCCTCGGATTTGAGATCATCCAGATATTCAGGGATCATAGTGGTTTTCTTAGGGATTTTGAAACTAACCCTTTTTTGCTTATTTCCCCAATGTTTCAGCTCTAGTTTGAAATTGAGGCTGGTCCAAGAGTGTTTACGGGTTGCTTTTACTGGTTTTTTCCTACCCTAGAGATGCTTGCCTAAACCTTTATCTTGGTTAAACCTCATTTGGCCATCATTCTGAATTTTCGGGGGAGGATCTCAGCTTTCTTTTTCTATCTTGTTGCTTCTTCCTTGGTGCAAACCATCTCAAACTGATAAGACGTGTAGGTTTTTGGTGTCTAGAGATTTTGCACTTGCAATACTCTTTGACCGACTATGGTCATGACATCCCGATCTACTGACAAATTTACCAGTTCATCCCCTAATAGCATGGTGTAAGATGAGGGAATGTCGAGCACCTGGAAACGGACATTGAACATTCTTCCCTCCATGACAAGGGGTATATCGGTCTCTCCTTGGCTTTGTCTTATAGTGTAGTCAAAGGCCTTAATGTAGTATGAATTAGGACGGAGACTTTGCACCAGGATTGAAAGTGGTTCTAGGGTAGCTGTGGTGCATATGTTAAATGTGAACCCATTGTCCACCAAGATTAAAGGGATACACATGTCTTGATAGTGGGCTGAGATATACAATGCCCGGTTATGTAAATTCCCTTATGGGATTTCTTCATCTACAAAAGTGATCACTCGGGGAACAGCCACTCTTCCAACCATGTTTTCTAGCTGGTTGGGAGTTATTGAAGCATCCACAAAGGTTCTCCTGAAGATGTTCAAGAACCTAACCCTGTGGGGAGTAGACATAACCAAAAGCCCCAAGATAGAAATGTTGGCTTGGGTTTTGGCAAGCTGTTCAACCAGAAATAAACAAGACTTACAGATTGCATCCTCAAATACTTCATTTTCTTTCTTTTCTTCTTATTCTCTGCCCATTTTCTATTCTACTGATTCTTGCTCTGCTTCTTCTTGTTGTTTTTTCTTCTCTGATTCCCACCCTGCTTTCCCTTTCCCTTAGGCAAAATCCTGGGGTAAATTTGTGATGGCCGGTTTTGTGATTCTGCTTGATCGAGTAATGAGACCAATGAGGTTTTCCACCCCGTCTACAAATAGACCTGGGTGAGATTCACCTACCCCCTCCTCATAATGATTAGGGAACCTGTTGTATTCATATGGCTCTGTGGGTGGTGGGGGAATGTTTACAACGGGAGGCATGGTTGTTGATGGTGGTTGATATGACATAGGTGGGGGAAAGGTATAAAAAGATGGTGGAAATGGTTCCAAGGGTGGAGGGGTAACGTAGTAAGTTGGGTTATATGGAGAGTAGTAGGTTAAGGGTTCAACCATGATGGGGGCTTCCAGCTCATTTTCAGGTGGAAGTAGTGAAAGGGGTCCTTCTTCCGGAGTTCCCCATAGAGCTAGGATTTCTTTTGTGGTGAGATCATTGAAGTCAACAGGAGTTAGATAAAACACATGGTCTTCTTCTAGGAGGACTATAACAAGTTGAACATCACCAATTCTAGTGATGAAACTTTTCGGGTTGAATTTTTGGCTCCCCACCTCTATCATATTGGTCCCGGGATGGAAGAGGATTTTAAAGAATGCTAGAGTTGGGTGGATTATTTGACAAGGGACCAAAAGATACTTTTCCCTCCTCTATAAGGTCTTGGATGTAATGCTTTAAATGAAGCACCGGTCTATGGGATGACCCAGTGCTTAATGGAAGAGACAGTGCTCACTGGCATCATATTTGAGGGGTAATGGGTTAAGAGGGGTTCTCGGCTCCAAAAGTTGCAAGAGCCCCTTACTCACAAGATATTCCATGACATACTTGTATGAGTAAGGCAGAGGGTGAATCTTTTTCTCTTTCTATCCTTGAATGGGATAGTCATAAATTTTGCCTATGGTTTTGACTGTGCCTCTATAAGGAGTTGTACCATGGTTGAAAAACTTATTGTTTGTTGGTGATTATACCCACTACTTTGAACAAGTTATGGGATCTCGATAGTTTGACAACATTGCTCTCTAGGCGAGTTACTACGAGTTTTCTAAGGACTATCCAGCTTGTACTTGGAAGAACTATGGTCGCTTATGTAATAAGGACTGCCCTGATAGCTAGCTGGACGCAAGTGGCTTTGTTAATGACTTCAAAAAAAATTTCCAGTGGATGCTATAAGAAGCATCAATTGATAGGTTGGGCTAAGGGTCTTCGGGAAGGTGGAGATCATGTCCTCCTCTAACATAGGGTGTTTCAAGTTTGAAGTTCTTTGCTTCTATCAGTAGGCATAATCTCTGATTCCCTCATTATCATAGGGTTGCATTCCCTCAATCTCTTCTCTGGTGGGTAACATCTCTAGGTTGAACTAAAAGTGATCAATGAAGGCCCTGGTCATAGTCCTCCAAGTACCTACATTCCTCTTGTCATGACTGCAAACCACTTGGGTGCGTCTTTTTCTAAACTTCTTGAAAATATTTGAACTAGAACTCGGTCATCTCGCCCCCATTGGAACAAGACATTGCAGTACATACTTAGATGCATTTTGGGACACCCTGTGTGTCATATTTTTCCATGTTAGGCACTTAGAAATTACCTAGCAGGTCACCCCTGGGTATAAACACAGGTCTTCAAAATCCATGTTTAAAGGGAGTTGTCCTCCCTTTAACAATTCGATTTCACTAACTATCTTGGTTAGTCTAGTTTCAGTTTGTTTAGAATGTGAAGAGACTGAGATTTCTTTCCCCTTCTTGCTTCGATGTCCTAACCCATATTACTCTCTCAGGTCCACGAGAGATTGATGTGGGCCTTGAAGTTCGGTGGTGATACGGTTGGGGGTTATGGTGAAAACTAGTGATTTTCCTTGATACGTAGGAAAATTCGAGTCCTTGGAATGTCTCAACAAAGATTCGAGAGATGAATGTTGGCTTTGTGGAGGGTTTAAGGGACCTCTAGTTTGGTTAAGGTACTCATGAAGTACCTTCTCAAACTCTGTAGAAGTTTGCCCCTGACTTTGGGGAGGGACGGATGTTTGAGCTTGTGTTAGTGGAGGGACTTGTGAAGAAGAAGAGGAAGATGCTCCATGTTTGGACATGAAGGTTTCTAATAGCTTTTCTAGTTCAGCTTTTTGACGTGATGTTAGTTGATCACCAGGATTAACTTGAGAATGAGGAAGAGTTCCAATTGAACTCTCAGTGTTTGTGGAAGATGAAATGCTGGTTGTCCGTAGAGTTTCTCTTGCCATGGTGGTGTGATATTGTGCCTTCTTCTTCTATAGTCTAGTCTTAGGAGGTGCTACTTTCCTGACAAAAACATCATTTTTTTAGTGTTTAGGGTTTTAATTTTGCATAAATTTAAGCCATAAATATTTAGACAAATGATAGATCATACAAGTGAATTCATGTCTAACTATCAAGTCATAATTTTACAAACAGAAAGAAAAATTCTTTTATTATATATACATTAGGAACGGTTGTAAACAAAGTACATTAACTATTACAAACTAAGGTGCATCAACTTTTTACATAAAATAGGAAAAGTAATGCATAGTCTAAAGTCTTAGGACTCTGGGAGGTGGCGGTGGAGCTTCCACTATTTCATAATCCAAAGAGAATATCTGCTTGTGCAAGTTCTGAATACATTCTAGCCTCCAGTGAGTTTGTAGGAAGGCTATAGTGTTGTTGCATCACAACTTGGTGTCTAGATTGGTGTGGGAGGTTCTCACATCATTGAGTTCTCCCCTCAAGGTGCTGACAAGCTTATTTAAAGTGTTATTTTCTTCATGATGATTATCCCTTGAGACTTTTGCCTCAAGACAGAGATTAAATTTGGTTTTGAGGGATGCTTGAGTAGTCTTGAGGGTAGTATAGGTAGCCTCAAGGATTACACGAGTCCAATGATGTAGAGCCTACTCAGTTGCAAGGTCATGAAGGGATGGTTCTAATTTTGCCTCTATATGAGATGGTCCACTCTATGAAGTGGAGGGTGCATCTGACTGGATCTTCTTATTTGGACGATTAATGACTAAATCTATTGATGGTGTAGATATGAGGTCATGAATCCATAGATCATAAGGAGATGATGTCTTAGGTATCTTAGTAGATACCAAGGCAGATGTCCCAATACCCAGGTATGTGAACTGTCCTAAAGAGCAGTTAATTTAGACTAAACTTGATGAGGTGTCTAAACTATGGTGAAATCAAATAGAACTTGATGAAGAGTAAATTGACGAAGTACGTGAACCGGCACATAAGGTGTACTTTGATATAGCCCTGTAAAGATGATGTATGTGCAGTTCTCTGAGAACAAATGTGGGTAATGAGGTTATACCATTTGGCTCTCCAAATGATATGTTCAGTGGGTGGATTAGCTAGAAGTCCTTGATAATCTATCAGTGCTGTCTTTCCTAAAGGAGCTTGAATAAAGGTGACTTGATGGGGAATAAATGAAGGCAATGATGAGATATATCCATGAAGCAAAGCTTGTAGGAAAGTCTAGCAACCATATAATCAGCCATTGCACTAACAAACACAATGGGATATATTGGATATGGTCTTTGCAATGATTATAGGGGTCAATGTCTTCCCCTTGGAAAGTTGTCCTAGAATGCTACACAAAAATCCACTGATATGATGTCGACTGCAGGATAAGAGGATTTGCCCCAAGACTATTAAAGTGAAGGCCTTGAACTTGGCTAGGTATGAGAAATTTCAAACCTTTTTCCAGCCTCGATCTAGTAGGAGGTCAAAAGGATAGTGAGGGTAATCACTTGAAGTTTCTTTGGGTAGGAAAGTCTTTGACACATTGAGGGTAGATTGGAAATCTTTGAAATAGCTGCTTTTATGTGCGGGGAATATCGCCTTGGTGCGATAACAATGCTTCAAGTCCAAGAAACACTCTAATTATTCAATTGTGGGAGTCAGCTCATGTTTTCCAAACTGCTTCCAAGAGAGACTAATCGAGATGATAACAAGATAATGATAGAGTAGCCCCGAGCTGGCTTTGATCAACCTAGAATCCATTTCTATAAAACAACCATGAAGAAGGAACAAAGATGAATAATTTGAAAATTGATTTTTTTTTTAAAAGAAACGTGTTAGTATGCCTGAATTAAAGTTCAAGTGTATAGCATGTTCAGGCGTACTGTATAGCCATGTTCTAATAAAATGCCCGAATGGCATTTTCAACTTTCTTTATGTTTCTGAATTAGCTATGCAAGGGAAAGGTTTGTCTAGAGCAAAAAAAAAAAAACTCTCTTGTTGATTTTCTTCATATTTCTCCATCAAGATGAGTACAAGTGGATCATCAAGGATCTACCCTCTTCTTCCTTCTCATGAGAAGGCTTTGTGGAAAAATTTAGCCATTGATGAGGTGAACCCTTGATTTGAGTTTAATTTTAATGCCTAATTCTTCATTTGTTCTTTTTCATTTGATTGATAATTTAGGGGGGGTTTCTTTGTTTTTTGTTCAATTTTGGGAGGAGTACGCCTGAAGTATTCATTCCACTTGAATTTACACAGTACGCCTAAATTTATTATGGAATTAAATTCAGGCGTATAGTGCAATTCGGGCGTATAAGCCTTTTCAAGCATACCTTGAATTCAGGCATATGCCAAATTCAGGCGTACTGCCAGTGTAAACAAAAATTGACTTTTTTTTCTGTTTGTTTTGCAGGAAAGAGAGGGTGCATAGACCCATGGGTCTTAGTTGGGGGTGCTCATGATGTGGGGACGTCTTAGTGAGGGGGCTAAGAGTTAAGGAGATGGGGTTCGATCCATTCTTGAGCATTCCGCTACTAAAGGTGGACAAGGCTTTACTCACAGCATTGGTAGAGAGGTAGTTTCCCATCACACACACCTTCCACCTGCCTATGGGGGAGATTGGGTTGCCCTCGTAGACTTTTTTCATGATGACTCGCTTACTTATGGAGGGCAACCCTCCTCCATATGAGTTGGTTCCTTCTCAAGAGATGATTAGGAGGTGTTGGGGTTGCAACCCATATCGTATGATAGAGGGTTTAGAGGGGTCCTACCCTCATGGTTTGACAAGGAGTACATTTGGGCTACGAATGCAAGTTCAACGTTGGAGATAGACTATTTAGTCTGAGCCTTTCTCTTCTACATGCTTACTCAGTTAATCTTTAGTGGAAAGAGTGACCGGATCATTTTCAACTTCTTGCTGCCTTGGATGACTTGTCCAAGGTTAGCACCTATGGTTGGGGTAGATATGCCCTTGGGTAGATGTACTCCAACATGAGTGAGGTTGCTAACCGGAAGAAGACTATATTTCTTGGCTTATATTTCCGATGGGAAGTTAGTTTCTTTACATATTTTGTTTGTTGTTTATTTTTTTTAATTAATTTGTTTGATGTGTGTGTTGTTTGTTCTTATAGGTGTGGTGTTACGAGAGACTGACCCCCTTGGCTCCACGTAGAAAGGGGAGAGATTTCTTTCCTATGTCTTGGGTTGAGAGGTGGAAGATCTCTAACACTTGACCAGAGGTACAAAAGTCTATATCTATGTTCAGGAGGGACTTGGACCAAATTACAGCCACCCAGGTAAAGTCAATTGGTTAATGGTTTCTTGACATGTTGTTTTTTTATGTTTTACTGATGTTTGGTTTACTTACAGGTTAATTAGGCTCCTTGGGCTGCTTGGGGGGTTGAGTGGGGACTTGGCCCAAGAATTCAAGGTTGCCCTCGACTGGTTGATGGCAAGGTTAATTTATTGGCCTCGGGGGAGGTGGTTTCTGGGGGAGAGGTGCTACAAGAAGATAGCATTCCCCGAGGGGTTTGTAGTGTCTAGCTCTCCACCTTGAGTGATTGAGTCAAAGGGGGCTTTAGGCATGGGAAAAGTGGGTAAGCTCGTCGATGCCTACTTGGTTTCCGAATGGACTATTTTGAGTGGTGGGCCACTCAGACTTGCGGGCCTTTGGCAGGTCCAGTTAAGGGCGAGGTACATTTTATTTGTTCATTTATTTTGCTTGTTTGTTGTTTACTTTGTTATAATTTTAACAATCTTTTTTTTATTTGGATCAGGCTGGTGCTGGTGTAGTTGGCCAACCTAGGGTTGCACCCTAAGGGGCAGAGGTTCTAGCTCTTATGAGGAGAGGAAGTAAAAGGAAAGCTCCAAGCGAGGGGACTTCGGCTAAGAGCTTATTAGGGGTGCTCCCCATGATGCTCATAGTGACCAATGTGAGTCTCATAAGAGCTACCTCTCCCAAACAGCATAGTGCCCGAGGAGTTAGTCCCTCCACCTTCGGTGATCTATGTATTTTATTTATTTTATTATTGTTGTTTTTTTTGTTTTTTGCTTTATTTTTTCATATCCTTTTTTTATAGATATCTCGATAGGCTTTCATGGGGGCTCTTGAGATGTTGGCTCGCTCTCATGCCTTGGTGAGGCAAGTTTGCCATGATATGGGAGAGAGAAGCTGACTCCTCAATGAAGTCACTATTCTGTGGGCATCGCGAAAAGACTGAGTGGTCTGGCCAACCCACTTTGAGGAATTGCACCCAACTAACTTGGGTCGGCCTCTAGGCTTTGGTTTGGAGTTGCCACCAACTCGGGTTTTTTATAGATGGGGTTGGACTTCTGCTTCTTTTTCAAGGGAAAGAAGGATTGTGGGCCTTGTAGCTCGGGATGGGCACTTAGGGCTAGGGTTGGCCCTCGAACTAGTTTGAGATTCCTGAGATTCTATGGTAGGTTATTTGGTTGCAACTAGGGAAAGTGTTAGGCACCCCAATTACCCACCTTTTTAGGGTGACTCCTCTAACCTAGCAACTTCTAAGTGCTAAGAGAAAATGAATGGGTAACTTTTTTTTTATTTTGATTGGTCTAGATCACCCCCATTGGTGATCACTACAATTGCACCTAAGACATAGTCTCAAGCTGCCTACATACCCGAGCTTGTATGGTTCGGAGTTCGTAGGGTTTTGTTGGGATCAAACTATATGTAGTTCTGGGGGTTTGTTGTGTGTACAATTTTTGATAGTCAAGTGCATCTAACTGTGAGAGTAAATAGGGTGTTGATCATTTTAGTGTATTTATATACTTACAAAGTACTCTTTACTATTAAAATATGTTAGTGAAAGGGGGTCAAGACTATGTTATACCAATGTGAGTATTTTAGGGACCTAATTGGGCTATGGCCAAGTCCCAGGGTTTTTGGGTTGTGAACCAATACCGCATGACTCTAGGGTAAGGTGGAGACTGTAAAAAGTCAGAAATGATTGAAAGGTAGTGATTGAGTCTAATTACACAACCAGATCGCACTGACACAGCAGCCAAGACACCAGCATTGTCTCCTAGATAAAACTCAGGTTTTGGATACTTAAATGCTTAATACTAGACTTTGTTTATGTTTAAAGGTTAGACAAGGGTACTAGAGGTTAGAATAGGGGTTTCCTATGGTTTTGGAAGTGTGGGGTTTCATCCCCACCTTCTGATTTATCAAAAGGGGTAAAATTAGAATTTTCCAGTCAATATACCTGATCTTCATGTGTGCAGCTAATCTTTAAGTATGTTTGATATTTCATAGTGATGTTAGTTCAAGCATACTGTCCCATATGGACCCCACTCGGTGGTTTCAATAAAATCAGGGGTCTAGAAGTCTTTCCTTAAGGATTTCCAAGGGTCTGTGGGTCTTTTCATATCATGGGGCACATAGGGATAAAAAGATAGGGTATTCAAGTTAGTAAGCCTAATCTCAAGGTGTACGCCTGAACTTAACATTAAGATTCATGCGTACACTAGACAGCTTGCGCTCAAATGGACATATCTCCCTCCATAGAACTCGGAATTGAGTGTGGTTGGTCTTTTTAGAAAGCTAAGAGAGATATCTTTTCAACAAGGTATAAGAAGCAGGGGTTATGTACTATTTGTATGCCTAAAATAGGTAGTATGCATGAACTCAGTGTGTATACCTGAATTTTAACTGGATTAAAATTCAGGTGTATGCTAAACAACCTATACTCAAATAGACATATTTGTTTCCACAAAACTTGGAATCGAGCATGGTTGGTTTCTTTGGAAAGCTAGGAGAGATATTTCCAACAAGGTCTAATGAGCATGGGTTATGTACTATTCGTATGCCTAAAATAGATAGTACGCTTGAACTCAATGTGTATGCCTAAATTTAACTGGATTAAAATTCAAACGCATGTTGGATAGTCTGCACTTAAACAGACATCTCTCTCTCCATAAAACTCATAATCGAGTGTGGTTAGTCTCTTTAGAAATTTGAGAGAAAGATCTTTCCAAAAAGGTATAATGAATAAGGGATATATACTTTTCATATGCCTGAAATAGGTAGTATGCCTAAACTCAGTGTGTATGCCTGAATTTTAATTGGGTAAAATTCAAGCATATGTTGGATAGTCCGCACTTAAATGGACATATCTCTCTCCATAAAACTTGGAATCGAGCGTGGTTGGTCTATTTGGGAAGCTGAGAGAGAGATCTTTCCAAAAAGGTATAATGAATCAGGGTGATGTACACCTGAAATTAGGATATACACCTGAACTTTAATACAATTAAAATTCAGGCATACAGGTTTTTTCAGGAGTACCAATTCTGGGTAGCAGTCCAACAACCTGAATTTTTTAGATTTTGGGGCACTTTTGGAGATCCAATGGGTCTAAAATTTTGTAGAGAACTAAGTTAAGACTTCAGGTATTTCTTTGAAAAATTTTATACCCATTAGCCAAAGATAAATCCCTCTTTGTAATTTCTAAAGGGGGTGGGTTCTGTGTAGTTTTGCATAGACCTCTATGAAATCTAGGGGTTATGGGGCCCATTTTGGGAGATACACTTTAGGGTTGAGCCCCAATTTGGAAAATAACAATTAGACTATGTTATGATGCTACTATGCAAAATTTAATGCAAAACTATAAGACTATAAGATGTTATTAAGCAAACAAGAATGGATACAAAAGTAAGGAAAAATAGAATAATAAAAAATTTAATTTAATTTAAATTAAAGAAAAATTCCAAAACTGTAAATAAATGAATCACAAAAATTAATTTAGATGTCTAAATTAGTTATCTAATTAATAAAATAGTAATGACTTGAAGAAATCTTTCATAGACAGGACAAAAATCATGGACCAAACCATTGCTCTGTTTGGACAGTGTGCAAACACACTTGTCTAGTGAGCAAGGGGGTCCACTTTGGGGGTCAAATGGGATCATCTAGGGCTCAAATTTGGTGAGATAGTAAGTCACTGTGCCAATGACTCACAGCTAAAATTTGAGCTATAGATTCCATTTATGGAAGGAGTTATGCTCTCTACACTACTATTAGGTCAAAAGAAAACAACAAGGGAGAGATAAGCTTATCTCTCCAATATCCCACCCTAGGACTACTTTAAGGGGTTCATGGGTGGGTTGATTACAGCAAGAAGGGTCTAAGGAGACAAGAAAAGAATAAAAAGGGGGGGGGGACCAACCTGGTTTGGGAGCTTTCCTTTCACTTTCTTTCTCTCTTCTCTTTCCTTTTCTCTTTTTCTTTCTTGGGGATTTTTCCTCAGAATTTCCTCCCCTTCCTCCTTGTACAAAATGAGGGGGTATTTATAGGTAGGGGTCAAGGGGGTAAGGTAGAGAGGGTGACATGCAGTGGGTGTCATGAGGGAAAATGAGTGGAGGGGAGTAGGGGTGAGGTTGTGGAAGGTTCACGAAGGGAGGGGAGGTGGCCAAAGGGAGGACAGTTGTGTGGTTCTCATGAGGATGTGGGGGTGAGTGGAAGGGGGTGAATGAGGTGGTGGGGCCAAGGGAAATTGGTGGTGGAAAAGGAGGTGGGGCCCATGGGAATATGTGGATGAGGTGAGGAGGTGGGAGAGGGGTGTAAGGGTTAGGGTAGTGGTCCGTAAGGTCTAAGCCCTTTATTTGGAATATTCCAAATGAGGGGCTTAGGGTTAAAAAATTTTAAGGGCATTTTGGGAAAAATGAGACTTTTTGAAAAAAAAAAGCAATGATTGATCTTTCTAGATTTTTCCCCTTACTGTCTGGGTTTACTTTTTAGGTTTTACGACTCCAAATGTTTCAAGGTTTATGAGTTTTTGCAACTCTCGTATATTCTGGTCACAACACAACTGCTAGAATTGGATTCAGAGTAGGGTAAGTGGGTCAAAACTGACTCTAAATGGCCCTAAAATGACTCACACATGTGAAAGAAGGGAAAAATGGTAAAATTGTATTTTGGCATTTTGATACAAAACATAGCATTTGGAGTTTGTGAGACACAAAATTTGTTTGTTTGTGAATCTGATAATCGAGTCAATAGCTATGTCTGAAACCTTGAATTATCCTAGACCAAGTTTCCTATAGACTTGAGACAGGGTTTTCCTGGATTTTAAGTGAAAATAATGGGGATCATGGTTATCTGGGTTTTGAAGCTATGAGTCAATCAGACCTAACAGACAGACAATTTGATTCCGGGTGAATTCCTGGGTGATTCCCGAAGGAAGGTCACTTGACCAAAAAATACACCTTAGATTTATGAAGAACTAGGTCATCGAGCTATGATGATTCTGTGGATGGACTTGTCTATTAAGGTGTTTATCGAAGATCTCAAAAAATATGAGAAAATGAGCCTGACCTCAAGGGATTTGGACTCCTAGAGGGTTCTTGGAGGTTCACCGAGTGTTCATAGATGCTAGAAGTGGTTATATTATAATTTGGGGAAGAATGGCATGATTAGGGGATATTGGGTCCCTTGGGGATCTTGATGTGGCTTTTCTAGAGAGATCTTAGTCCTGCAAAGATGGGGCCACTGACTTGCTAAGTTTTTTATTTGTGACGGGGCTTTGGGGGCTTACTGAGTGTCTAATTTTTTAGAGAAATAATGTATTTTGGGGGTATAAGGGTAAAATGATAATTTCTCTAGCCTTTTGTGCTTCAATGTGCGAAGACTTGTGAAGGCCAGAGAACCTTGGAAAAAATGGGTCAAATAACTTGAAGTTGAGATTTTTTGAGGTGCAGGGGTAAAATGATAATTTTCTAGCCCTTTGGTGTTTCAATGTGGCTTATAAAATTTGAAAAAATCAAGATGGCTTCATTTGTGGAAGGACTTTTGAGGAGTTTTAGAGAAAATGAGTTCAATCGACCTCAATTAGGATTTCTGAGGGTAATATGGGTAAAATGGTAATTTGCTAGTCATTTGATGCTTCAATGTAAGAAGGCTTATGAAGGCTAGAAAAATCAAGATAGTTGTATTGTAAAAGGATTCTAGAGAGAATGAGTCCAAGTAGGCCTCAATTAGATTTCTGAGGTGTATGGGTAAAATGGTAATTTATCGGCCTTTTGATGCTTCAATGTGAGAAGGCTTATGAAGGTTGGCAAATTCAAGATGGCTTTACTATGGGAGGATTTATGAAGGCTGAGGAATCCTAGAGAAAAATGAGTCTCATATATTGGATTTGGGTTTTTTAGAGGTATGGGGGTAAAGTGGTAATTTACCAACCTTTTGGTGCTTCAATGTGGGAAGCTTATGAAGGTGGGCAAATTCAAAGTGAAATAAAGCTGATAGTTTGAAGCTTGGACCCTCGTAGTCCTAAGGTGTTTTCTAGAGAAATTAGGGTTTAGTCTCATTGATCCTTGGGTGGAGTTTGGACATTGACATTGTATTTGCGACCAAAGTATCCTTTGAGAATGCTTAACTATCTAGGTTTAGGAGAGTCTAGGATCTGACTTTGTCTCTTGCTATAATGAACCCATCTGACTCCATTAATTAACCCAAGTCAAAATTTGGGTGCTGACAGCTTATAAATTCCCCTCCTAAATCTCAACCTCTCCAGTAGAATTGTTGATGATGACTAAAAGCTTCCTCATATGCCCATATTGAACGTCAAACTAATATAGTGAAAACTTTGATTCTTTTGCTAGACTACTAATAACTCATTTTTTAGTTCAGGGATCACTTTCTACTAGCCTTTATATTGAAATATTTTAAAATAAGAAACAAGTCTTAGGAGGGAGAACTAGTGACCCAGCCACTTCCACCTTCCACTTTTAGAGGAGACATGTAGGAGTTGGCTAAGGTTGCCACACTCCCCTCTCCCTCTATTAGTTGTTTTTGTACAACTCTATTCCCCATATAAACATGCATTGAATAAAGAAACAAATGAATTTTTGGGAGTTGTAATTATGGAGGTTGTACTAGGGTTTTATTTGTGAAAAGAAGAGGAAGGAGAAGGACAGTCCTAAACGGCTATTTGTTGCTATTGTTGTTGTTGTTGCTGTGTGTATTCTAGAGAGAAATCTTTGATGAGTAAGAAGAAGAAAATATTGTGATATTCATCTTCTTAGTCTCTCTTATCTTTGTGTATACGGTTCTTGACCCTGGCTTTCTTCCTTGAGAAGAGAAAAGTTGTGAGTTCTTGAAACCAAGGCTCTCTTGGATCTGCACTCTCCATCGAGGGAGATTGCTTGATTCAATTGAGCAACATCATCTTGAGATCTGGTGTTCTCCTTGAGGGAACTTACCTTGATCTCTTGAGTGATCTATGTAAGAAAACCGTTTTATAGTGCCGTTTAATACACCTTACGTCAGCCCCCTTCCCAACCCACTTTTAATTATATATATATATATATAAAGGATTTTGATTTTGAAAAGTCAATATAAAGTAATCATTACTTTTCTCTTTTAACTGAGTAAAAGGACTTCACATCCTCTCTTTTTTATTATATTATCAAGGGGTTTATTGTTTTTGTTTATATTTTTATTTTTATAAGATATCCCAAAGTTGCAAGACTTGTTTGTCTTCAACCTCCTGACTTACGATTTCGTACATACTGAACCTAAACCAGTGTGGCAACCCTTAGTTCTGGCAATGCTGTCATCCAGTCGGCAAATGTCGAAAATCCTTCCAGAATCATTTTTTATTATGTTTTCTTTAATTAACATTATTATTATCAAGGCCAACATTCCATGTAAATCTATTTGAATTTTTTAAAATTTTTGACAAAGTCTCCTTTTTGTTAAATTGCTTTTAATAAATGAGAAAACCACATCAAGAAGACAATGGAAACACCGTCAACCAAGTAGAGGTTCTTCAATTTGATCACACTTGGGTTGAGGTGGTTTAAGAACTCCATGGACAAAGCTAAGTCCCCCAAGTGAGCCATAGGTCCAAGGGTTCTTTCCTTTTCCGACGAGGTGCTAGAAACAACAAGGTGCATGTGGTATGGCTCTGATACCAATGTTGGAAATACACATAGAAGATGGAGAGATTGTGCACACCCTAGAGATGATCCGGCAGCGGATTTAGTCAAACTGCGGTTTCACCAATGTCGTAAATGAAGATGCTTGATTCATTGGAGTATAACACCAACGCCCATCACAAAAACAACACTACAAGAGTGATGGAGGATTTTCACACCATAAACACTTATAGAAAGAGAGAAAAGAGAGCAAGAGAGAAGATGAAAGTCCCATCAAAATTTCTCCACGTTTTTGGCATAAACCCCTATTTATTGAGGTTTTTTGAAAAGAGTTTTAGTTCACTTAGAACTCCAACTCCCACTACGACTCATCTACAACCCATTAGATAAGTCTTGAAAGAGTTCTATGTGAGTCTAGATGCCTAGATAGACATCCAGTTTGACTCAAACTCTAACATTTATAGTAGACTAAAATCCATATTCTATGAGTCTCAAGAACTAAGAAATTGAAACAAGGAATACGCATTTACTACTTTTTATTTACTTCTTTATCAAAGAAGCTAGAAGCATGCGGCAATTTCTTCTAGTACAAGACACTACTATAATGGAAACTATTTCTAATTATACTAATTTTCTTCCTTGCACTTACATTGTTCACTCTTTCAATTCCTAACACAATTGAAGAGTTTTCTTCTAGCATACAAAGTTTGGACTAGTTAAACTATTATTTCTAAGGATATCTTAAAGTGGGATGACATCTCATATCAATCAAACATCCATCATCACAAATAATAAAACCATATAATTAGGGATTTAAAATTAGATGGCAGTGACCATTGTTTAGGAAACTTTATGACTCATTCCTATGCTATAGGATCGAGAATCATTTAAGGTTCCAAGTGATCATTATAAACTTAATGTTGTTAAACACAATCTTATCCTATGAGCATCAATCATGTAAACCTTGATTAGGCAGATAGCTGCTATTTATTATTACTTCTAATAAAAGTTTGACTAAACTCATTTCGAGAATTGTGATTTTTAACCTTCTTCTAGCAACTAAAAGAATAATGCCAAAAAATTTGTGAACTGTCATGATCCTTTCAGTTAAGTATAAACCCACAATCTAGGTATAGATATATGTACCATGGGATGACTTTTTTTATGAACTTGCACTCCCATTAGCCATATTCAGACCTATCCGAAAA
>JAOXJP010066308.1:0-15475 GCA_025762735.1 Platanus orientalis | reverse complement strand
ACTTATAATTTAACAGTAGATAAGGCCCTAAACAGAGCGGAATGGTAGAGCAGGATTCGTGTAGCCGACCCCAAATAGTTGGGATAAGGTTGTTTGTTTGTTGTTGTTGTTCTCTCTTACTCATATTTCCATTACATTTCTTTGAGTTCTTCATCTCTTTCACTTACTAAATTGACTCCAATGGCTCCACCAAAGTGAGATGATGCCAAAGGGAAGGGCACGGTAGCTTCCTCAAAGTTTCATGTTCAGAAGCAAAAGAGGCCAACTCCTATGAACTTTAGGGCATTCCTAGATGTCACACGCCTCTCTAACTACACCAACTATTTTTCAAAGAGGTTGATTGCGGTTGAGCGGCACATCAACGAGAACACCCTATTCAATCATCACATAGGGTATGAGATCATGCCAGGGGGATGGGAAGCCCTAATGACCATTAAGTGTATAGTTCAAGAGGAGGCAATTCGGGTGTTTTGGTCAAACATCCATGACTCCAGCCTTGCCGACCTCACCTTCAACATAGAGGTCTACGAAGTATAGATGGACCTTGATCCATCAGCATTATCCACTCTAATTAGGATAGCCAGGCCCATGAGGCAAGTGGTTTTGTTCCCCCTAGAGGAATTTGACAAGGCCGCGATATCTGAGGTCTTCAGTCATGAGGGTATGACCTAGTTTGAGAAGCTGTAAGCCACTGAGTCCCACTTGGAGGTGCGATTGTTGAATCTCATCTTCTCACACAATCTCTTCCCTACTACCCATAATAATGGCATGCTAGACACGATGATGCATGTCATCTACTCCCTCCTCACCAAGAAGGAGGTCGACATATTAGCAATAGTGTGCTATGTCATCATTTCGGAGGTGCATAATTCCAACGCCTCACATATGCTACCCTATGGTGTAATGATCACGCACCTATTGGAAGTCTATGGGGCCACATTCCCCAAGGATGCAACCACCCTGAAGTAAGGGGCAAAGATCAACCAGTCCACTATTCATCGGATGCTTCAAGAGGGGAAGCATTCGAAGAAGAAGAAGATTGCCCCTTTTGAGGCTGGTTCCTCAACCGCTCTAGTTCTAGAAACATCTACACCAGCTACTCACCAGGGCTAGCCCCAGGTGCCCACTTTTGTGCATGAGACCTTGGAAGGTCTTGAGGAGTTGTTGGGTCGAATCATTGGCCATTTGGATAAGATGGCTGACAACCTCAATAGTACTACACTTCGAGTGGAGAGCCCCGAGCACTTTGTCGCTCCCTAGATTCCATCTCATCCTAGTGTCCCACTAGATCTTCGTGCACAGAGTGACTAGGACAACGAGGGAGATGAGTGATTGTGATGATTGAGCAATACATGTTTTGTAATTTTCCTCACATTTTGTATCTAGAAATTTTTGTACTTCAAACGTTAAATATCAAATGAAAATTTTTATTTGTGTATATTTCGCGCCTTTTATTCTTATGTCCATATCTATTCTTGTCAATTTCATGACAAAAAGGGGGAGAAAAATATACAAGGATATAGGGGGAGAGTTAGCTTAGGAATACATGGATGCATGGATATAGGGGAGCTAATATTAAAGAATTCGAGTTTATATTCAAAACTTCAAAAATCTTAATCTTAAATTGTATTCCTTCCCTATCTAATGAACAAAAATGCAATGAACCACTTTTCACATCATTCACATTGCATTTCATATGCTTACTTGCTTACTTGATTATGTGCTATTTATTCTTTTAACTCTATAATTATAGTCTTGAGAAAGGTATTTTGTGTCAAATGTGATTTTAGGACCTTGAGGATAAACATCTAAGCAAAAAGGTTGAACTAAAAACCCAACCACACATCAAGGGGGAGTTCAGGAGTTCAAGAGTACTGGACACATCATTCAGCCTTTATTTGTGTAATTGTATAACTCTTACTTATCATGGGGTCTATAAATTCATTACATGTCTTCATGTACTCTGTTTATGTATTTATTTGTATTTTGTCATGGAATTGCCAAAGGGGGGGATTTTTTATGTAATTGTCAATTCCATAAGGTATAAAATACATGGAGTGGTAGATTAGGCATGGCATGAGCATAGTGAATATGTTGATCATAGTAGTAATCATCAAGTGTCATTGGGTTCCATTGAAGACAAACTCTAAGCATTTGAAGCCAAGGATGGATCCTTCCCCAAGTTGTAGGAGTTCCAATCTTGAAGATCAAAAGCAACATCAAACTCAAGAAAAGTATATGAAGATAAAAATAATGATAAATATAGGTTTGAGAGACCTACCAACCTTTCTGTATCCTTATGGACCAAGCCATGGCCTTTGCATAAGTCCCAAGAGGCTTCAATGCATGATTAAGGAAAAATAGCAGCAAAACAAGGGAATTGAATTAATTCTAGGGGGTGTCGGATCAATCCGTACTTAGCGGATCAATCCGCACTTTCTGGATCAATCCATGGGGCAGTCGGATCGATCCAACATGGCCCCCAGATCAATCTGGCATGTCTTGGGACATTTTGTCTAAGATGCTGGACCAATTCAAAAGAGCTGAATCATCCAACAGTGTCAGATCAATCCGACATCATAGAATCATAAAAAATATATACAAATAATCTTTATGAGGGGTGGGGATTACTTGTCCATGAATTGTGCCAAATCAAGGGTGCACGACATAGCTTGTCCCCTATAAGTACATTACGGTTTTCATTGAGTCGCACAACACACGTGAACACAAAGAGAGAGATTTCTATGCAAAGAGAAGAAAACCTAAGGCAGTCAATCCACCAATAGTCAAGGCTCTCTTTATGAACTTTCGTAGAAGATCTTAAGAGCCTTTAAGTGCTTCCCAAGCTCTTTATTCTTGAATATCAAGAGAGGAAAGCAATGAGAAGGGTTTATTCTCAAGTAAACCCTCGTAAGAAGCTCCAAGAAGCAAAGTAGCATCACTTGGGAGCTTGGTGGAAAAATAAGGCTTATCATCTCATCAATGAGCAACCACCATTCAAGGAATTACATGCAATAAATCAACCTTTTGAAGTAATTCGTATTGACCCATTTTAAATTTCATAAGACTTAGAACCTCTATTGGAGACACCGGAGATTAGATCACTCCTACCAGAGACACCTAGAGTAAACCTTGGCACTACCGCCAGAGACATCGATGGTGTAGACTTAACACCTCCACCAGAGACAGAAGAGGTGTAGACCATTCCTGTTAGAGACATTGGGAATAGATTTAGCACTCACCGGAGACACCGAATGTGGATAGGTTTTAGAATTTTACCTTGATTGTAATTATATTCAATCTAAATAAAATCTATTAGCTTAGTGCAAACTTTGAAAGTGGATGTAGGGCAAATGCCGAACCACTATAAAACCTTATGTTATGTGTGGATGTTTGTGTGTTGCAATTGTCTCTATCTCTCTCTTTTATCTTGGCATGCTCATTAATTCATTAAATGTTTTTTCATTATAATAATTTTATATTGCAATATGAACATCACCATTAATTTCCATTGTATCACACTTGTAATTTAAAAAATATTTAAACAAGACAAGTGAACTAATTTTCATGATACAAATTAAGCATTAATCAATTGAAAATTAATTAAGGGGTAATCAAAAGAATTTAACAAATCCTATTCATCCTCCTTTAGGATCAAAAATGGACCTTCACGAGCCACTTAGCAGTCCTTGGGGGGAGCAGCTAAAGGAGGTCCAGTTCAGCTGAGAGGCGTCATGCATGCTATGAAGGGAAGAGGCTTACCACCATGGAAGACTTGGTTCAGAGGACCGATTTACCCCTTCTCGACATGAGTGATGAGTTGCCCACTTCTTAACAAGTTTTGGGCCCCCTAGATGGATGTGTTCTATGGGACGAAGGGCCCACTCAATCATCTAAAAACCTATAAAACCCTCATGCACCTCCAGGCTATGATCGACGAGATCATGTGTTGGGCCTTCCCAATTACTCTCAAAGGTTCAACTGGAGCCTAGTTCGGGAAATTAAGTCCAGGATTGGTCCACACCTTCATGGATCTTAGCAAGCAGTTCATGAGCCATTTTATTAGCGATCAAAGGAGCCGCAAGCCCATGACCTACCCTCTAAATATCAAGCAGAAGTGAGAGGAGTCATTAAGAAATTATGTCACTTGGTTTAACAAGGAGGCTCTACAAGTGGACAATGCTAATGAAAAGGTAGTACTCACCACCTTCTTAGGAGGACTACAACCCTTCAAGTTCCTTTTCTCCTTGTCCAAGTCTCTGCCAATCATGGAAGAGCTTATGGTTAAAGCATAAAATCATATGAAAGTTGAAGATGCAATAAGTGCTTGGAGGGATAGAGAAAGAGAACTCCGAGCAAAGATGAAGAAAAGAAAAAGAGTGGAAGGACCCCTAAGAGCCGACCAGGGGCATAAGTGCAAAGAATCATCACATTAACTTGAGTGGAGAGCAAAAAAACTCACGTCCGGGTTCCCGAAGTATACTCCGCTTAACACGCCCCTTGAATGAGTCCTCATGGAAATCTAAAACAACTTGACCCTCAAGTGGCCAGGAAAGCTGGAAGCCCCACCCGTGAAGAGAGCAAAAGACAAGTATTGTTGATTCCACTGAGACCATAGTCATAACACCGACGAGTGCTTTAACCTCAAAGAGCATATAGAGAACTTGCTCAGACAAGGCAAACTACGTCACTTTGTCATGGAGAGACAAGATGACCGGTAAGACTGAGAGCCGTGTCGTTTGATTGACAAGGTGACAAATGAGCCGCAACCCTTGGGAGAGATTCCAGTTATTATGGGGGGGTTCTCTTGCTGGGGGAATCAACTTCGGCCAAGAAAGCCCATGCTAGACTGATTCAGCACCCTGAGGAGAGGATCGTCTAAATAAGCAAGAGGCCAACTATGCAAGACTGAAGGGAGGACCCACCAATCACCTTCACCAAGGAAGATTCTTCTTGGTTGTATCACCCTCATGATAATACACTCGTCATCACCATAATAACATGGGATACAACACTTGAAAGATACTTATTGACAATGGAAGCTTAACTGACATTACATACCTTTTGGCCTTTGAACAGATGAGGATCACATAAGAGAAGCTCCAACCTGTGAAGTCACCCCTCATTGACTTTACCGGGGACAAACTGTTCATGCTCAGATCCATGACCCTACCAATGACAGTAGGAATAAACTCGAAGAAAATCACCAAAGAAGTGGACTTCCTCATGGTGAACTATCCCTCGGCCTATAATTCCATTCTCGAAAGACCATCCCTTAACCAAATGAAGGTTGTCACCTCTACATATCATCTGATGATGAGATCCGATAGTGAACAGTGAACTTTTGAGTGATCGTTGAGGAGGGCTATTAGCTCTGTTTGCCTGAAACAAATATGTCTTCTCTCAGACCCATGACAACATGCCCAGGATTGATCCTGAAATCATGGTGCATAGGCTTAATGTCAACTCGACTGCAAGACCAGTATGGTAGAAAAGGAGAAGCTTCATCACCGACCATAACCAAGTTGTTGTTGAATAAGTGGATAAGCTCTAACAGACAGGATTCATATGAAAGGTACATTATCCCGAGTAGTTGTCCAATGTAGTACTTTTCAAGAAGGTGAGCGGGAAATGGAGAATGTCCATGGACTTCACTGACTTGAACAAAGCATGCCTAAAGGATAGTTTTCCCTTGTCACGAATTGACACCCTAATTGACTCCACCTTTGGGCATGAGCTACTTAGCTTTATGGGCGCTTTCTCGAGGTACAATCAAATCAGAATTCACAAACCCAACCAAGAAAAAACATCCTACATCACCAACCGAGGGTTATACTATTACAAAGTGATGTCATTAGGCTTAAAGAATGCAGGGGCAATGTACCAAAAACTGGTGAACACAATGTTCAAGGAACAAATTAGGAAGAGCATAGAAGTGTACGTCAATGATATGATGGTGAAAATCCAAAGGGCTAATGAGTACTTCAAAGATCTCGAGGAAATCTTCAGAGTCCTAAAGAAGAATCATATAAAGCTAAATCCAGCCAAGTGTGCCTTTGGGGTCTTGGAAGGGAAGTGCTTAGGGTTCATGATTTCACACAGAGAGAGCGAAGCTAATCTGGAGAAGGTAAAATCCATCCTAGACATGGAATCCCCATGCAACACAAAAGAGGTTCAGAGGCTTACGGGGAGGGTAGCAGCCCTTAACCGGTTCATCTCTAAGGCAACAAACAAGTATCTCCCTTTCTTCCACTTACTCAGGAGGGCATTTGAGTGGACAGAGGAATGCGAGGTTACATTCTAGAAACTTAAAGAGTATCTCGCGAAGTTGTCATTGTTGTGCCGGATAGAGCCCGAGGAGCCATTGTTCCTATACATGGTAGTTTTAGACTTGGTCGTGAGTTCAGTGCTAATCAAAGAAGAAGAAGGAACATAAAAGCTTGTACACTATACCAACCAAGCTTTGAGGGGGAAAAAAGAACTACCCAAGGGTTAAGAAGGCAACATTCGCCATAGTAAGCACCGCCTGAAAGCTAAGGCCTACTTCTAGGCCCACACCATTATCATCTTGATAGACCAGCCATTGAGATCAGCATTGCAGCAACTTGACATTTCTGGGTTGCTGGTTAAGTGGTCAATTGAGCTGGGAGAATTTGACATCAATTACAAATTGAGAGGGGCCATGAAGGGTTAAGTTGTGGCAAACTTCATGGTAGTATGGATCATCTACCCCTGCGGAAACAGGTGAGGTTTCTAAGGGTCCTACCCCCTTAGGAGAAGACAGTTGGGTGCTTAACATGGATGGATCATCAACGAGTTAGGCCAATAGGGTAGGAATTATCCTCACAACCTTGAGCAGGGCTAAACGAGAATACATTGTCAAATTCAGTTGTATAGCAACAAACAATGAGGTTGAGTATGAAGCACTGGTGAATCGGATAAAGATAGCCTGAGAGCTCAACCCCAAATAGATAACTGTGAAGAGTGACTCCTGACTAGTAGTAGAGCAAGTCTTGGGAGAATACAAGGCCAAGGAGGATCAAATGGTAGAGTACCTAAAGGTGGTCAAGATAGTGGAATTGGCAGTCAGCTTCAAGGCATTCGTAATTGAGCATATAGCCAGAGAACAAAATGACCGAGCTGATAGATTAGCCCATCTAGCTTTGGCCCTAGATGATGATGGAGAAACAATGATCGAGCATCTGGTGGAACTAAGCATATAAAACCTGATTGAGGGGGAGGTTGGCATTGTTGAAGGAGGAACATCCTGAATGACCCCCATCATTGATTTCCTCAAGGAAAGGAAATTACCCAATGACTACTCTAAAGCTAGAAGGCTTAAATTGTAAGCCAGTTGGTACACCCTAATTGGCAGGACACTATATAAGAGAATCTTCACCTTGTCATACCTTAGATGCTTGGTGTCACCCGAAGAAGAATAGTGATGAGGGAATTTCATGAAGGAATCTATGGCAACCACTTTGGGGGGAGGTCCTTAATGCAATTGCACATTCAGGCTGGGTATTACTGGCTAACAATGTGGGTTGATACCGTCAAGTTTATACAGGAATGTGATTTCTACCAAAGGTTCGCCAATAGGCTCAAGCAGCCGCCAGAGGAGCTAACCCCTATCTCGGGACCCTGGTCATTCGCACAGTGGGGATTGACATAGTCAAACCCCTCCTTTGGGGAAAGGGACAAGTCAGGTTCATCATCATGGCAATATATTATTTCACTAAGTGGGTAGAAGGCGAGCCAATGGCCAATATATCCAAGAAAAATGTTCACAGTTTTGTATGAAAGTCCAAAATCTCTCGGTTCGGTATCCCAACGGTCTTGATCTTGGACAATGGGAAGCAATTCGATAACCCCATATTCAAAGAATTTTTCTTAGGCCTCAGGATAAAAAACTACTTCTCTTCCCTAGGGCATCCTCAAGCAAACAGGCAAGTAGAAATCACTAACAAGACCCTCCTAAAGATTATAAAGACATGGCTAGAGTCACACAAGGGTGCATGGCCTAAGGAATTTTTGGGAACCCTATGGGATTATAGAACTACAGTAAAGACCCCGATGGGCAAGACCCATTTCTATTAGCATTCAGTTGCAAGGTGGTAGTGCTAGGGAAAATCAGCCTAACCAACTACCAAACTACGCAAGTGGATCCTGAGCAAAATGGCAAGGCCCTCCAATTAAGTCTTGAGATGGTAGAAGAAAGAAGATAAGAAGCAACCATTCAAGTGGCTGCCTATCAACATCTTATGGCCAGGTACTACAACAAGAGGGTAAAAGAAAGAAAATTTAGGATAGGTGACTTAGTCCTTCGAGAAACTACACTTGCCACCACAGACCTTACCAACAGGAAACTCGGCCCCAATTGGGAGGGACCATACCAGATCATAAGGTTCAATAGGCCGGGAACCTACTACTTAGAAGACTTAGGAGGGAAGCAACTACCCCGAACATGGAATGTTGTGCACTTGAAGAAGTATTACTGATGATCCAATTGTAAACTGACATCAATAAAAAGAATATTTTTCAACTATGTCTCTTCTTTAGAACAACTGACCTAGGATAGACGAGAGTCACCAAATGACTCAATCCCTAAAAGGGGATGACTGCCTGAGATGACTGAGAATAATGAGATGATTCAGCCCCTAAAAGGGGACAATTGGCCTGGGATGGTCGAGAGTCACAAGATGACCAACCCCTAAAAGGGAACGACTAGCCAAGATGGTCAAGAGTCACAAGATGACTCAACTCTTAAAAGGTGACAACTGCCTAAGATGATCGAGAGTCACAAGATAACTTAACCCCTAAAAGGAGGCGACTGGCCTAGGATGGCTGAGAGTCACAAAATGACTCAACCCTTAAAAAGGGACTACTGTCCAAGATGGCCGAGTCACAGAATGACTCTACCCCTAAGGGGGACGACTAGTTAGAAAGTCACAAGATGAAAACTCCTAAAGGAATGACTACAAAAAGAGAACTTCATAACAAATTAACAAAAAGTTCTTCATTGAAACAAGAAAATGTTACAAGGGGCATATAAATGATAACCCAAAAATAAAAGAAGAGAAGATAGCATCGGAGCTCCTAAGGAGTAGAAGGGTTCTCAGACCCGACCATTGCAAATGCCTCCACATCCCCTGACTTCTCAGGGGCTTCCTCTAAGGTTACCTTAGTCTCTTATGGTGACCTAGAGTCATCATCATTGATAAAACCCAAGAAGTCAATCTCAGGATATGCTCGTGTGGCCCTGCATCGAAAGGCCTTAAAGTCATTGTAGAAGAAGCCAAAAACCTCTAACTCATACTTGGTGGAATTTTTTTATAAATTCTTTGGCTGCCTCAACTACGGCCCCCTTCATCGCTTCCAACTTTGCCATCAGCATCACCCCGACGGCAGCCCTCTCCTTAGTTGCATCCTCCATTGCTGCTACAAGCTATCTCTCAACCTTAGACAGCTTCGACAATAGAGCCGCCTTCTCCTGCTTGGTGGTCAAAAGCTTCAAAGTAACAGCTACCTTCTCCCCCTTGACCTTTACCAATCAGGCCTAAAGCTCCGACTCCTTAGCCACCTTGGATACTTAGGCTTCAAAGCCCAAGTTAGTGGCCCTAAGCTCGACCAATTTTTTCTTAAGCTTTAAAATGCACATCTTAGAGCTTACGCGCCACTAAGAGCTGGCGAGGACAAGTGTCAGCACTTGAAAAGACTAAGAGGGGGTAATGCCTCTATAAAAGAAGAAAGGATATATGCATAAAAAAATGAGAGGTGAAGAAGGGAGGAATGACAAATACCATTGCTAGAAGCCTCTACTTGAGACTCGGCAACGATACTGGTAGCCCTGATCTCCTCTGGATCGATGACGATTGCAATGGAGGGAGTTTGAGTCGGGGTAGACATTGGAGGATTAACCCTAAGCTAAACGATAGCCATAGGGACCCCCTCGATCGAGGCAGAATTGGAGGATGAACCGCCAACAAACTTACCTTGGGAGAGCCAGAAGGAAAGGGTCCTCTAGCATTTAGCAGAAGGAGGGGCTTGTTGCTTTTTAGGAATGAGCCCTTTATAGCAACCACAGCCATGAGGTGGGCATCCTTAAGCCTCTTCAGAACTACAAACGAGGAGAACAAAGAATTCGAGTGGAAAGAAGAGCACCAACAAGCCTTCAAGAAGATTAAGGAGTATTTAGCAAATCCACTAGTATTGATGCCACCCAAGAAAGAAAAGCCTTTAAAGTTATATATTTCAGCCACAAAGAACTCGATAGCAAGCTTATTGGCTCAAGATAATGAAGAAGGACACGAATAATCAGTGTTACTTAAGTCAAGTTTTGCAGAAGGCCGAATGTAATTATCCTATGATAGAGAAATTATGTCTAACATTATACTTTACATCTATGAAATTAAGACATTATCTTTTGTCACATGTGGTTTATATCGTGGCCCAAACTGATGTAGTAAAATACATGTTGTCACGACCCATGGCAAAAGGTAGGATAGGGAAATGAAGTCTCTCCTTGAGTTTGATCTTGTCTACATCCCACAGAAAGCAGTAAAGAGTCAGGCTTTGGCAGACTTCCTGGCTGATCATCCTTGCCATTCTGTTCAGACAAACAACAAGGATAATTACATTACCTTTAACCCTTAGTAACTATATTTTGATGGATCCAAAACCAAGAAAAGATCCGGTATAGGGGTAGTAATCATTTCCCCAAAAGGAACAATCACATAACTGAACTTTAGATTGGAAGGAGAATTTACCAACAATCAGGCCGAATATGAAGCCTTAATTTGAGGGTTATCGATCCTAAATGGTTTAGGGGTAAAGTACCTTGAAGTCCTTGGAGATTCACAGTTAGTGATAAACCAAACTTTAGGAGACCTTATCAGGAAATAGTTGAGCAATTGTTAAAAACATTCGATGATGTCATAGTGAAGTGTATACCACGAAACCTTAACCACAAGGCCAATTTGATGGCACAAGTTGCATCAGGATATAAAATGAGTCATATTACCCCTAAAGGAAGAAATAGCATGCCAAGTCTATAGTTTGGGAGTAAGAATTCCATTTTGGAAGAAGTTCTTGAAATGTCTCTAATATTATCCTAGAGGGGGGTGAATAGGATATCAAATTTATTATACTTTTCTTACCAATGTTGGTATTGATTTTAATCTTCTTTAAGTGTGTGTGTGTGTGTGTGCATCAAAGTGTTACTCAAGCATTTAACCAAATACGTAATAAGCTATATAGAATATGTGCACAAATAAAAGAGACAAGCAATCACACCATCAATCCACAATACAAGGTTTATAGTGGTTCGGCACTAAGGCCTATGTCCACTCTTCTAAAGCTCACTATGAGCTTAGGTATAATTCATTTAGATTGTCATATACAACCTAGGTTAACATACAAAACCTCACTACTTGTTCATAAGCAAGCTACTCTACAACACTCGGTGTCTCCAACGAGTGTGCTCTACCTCCATGTCTTTGACGGAGGTTCTCAAGCTTCTGGTGTCTCCAGTGGAAGCAAAGAAAAGTATGATAAATGTATATGCAAATGAATGCAAAATGAATAATAAATACTATTACTAAGTTGGTTGATGTTGTTGTTCTTACCACAAGTGGGAGTGCTCCATGTTGAGCTGGTTTGCCTTATACACACACTTCTTCTTCAAGCTATAGCACTAGAGCTTCCAAAGTTAGGCCAACCACAAAGGGTTTCCTCAAGGGATAACTCAAACCACACCTCTCTTATAGATGTTAGCTAATATCAACTAAGAGGGAACCAAGAGAAATTTTCTTGATGAACTTTCAAGCTTGTAGTTCAAGTAATAGAGGATTAGGTTTTCTCACCCTTGGAGGCTCTTTATAGCAAAGCAAATAACACTCTCTTGATGTCTTGAAGAATTTTCTTACCTAATAGAAAATATTTCCTTTCATAGTGGACGGAAAAGGCTCCCAAAATCTTTTCAAACATATAAGAAAGATTGTCCATCCATTCAAAAAATGGAGGAGGGGTAATCCCGAAATACCAGATCCGTGAGCGATCACAGGGTTTGTGATCGGTCACGAGGCCATTTTCTTATGTGCCTCAAAAACATGTCGGGAGATGTCGAGTGGTGTGGGCCCCACTTTAAGTCACAACCATGATGTGATTGGTCATGGACTTTGTGATTGATCACAAGGCTGTTAGGACCCAGATTGTGATTAGTCACAGAGAAGGCGCCTGGTCCTCGGGTGGTCAAAAACCCTAAATGTGATCGATCATGGGATTTGTGATCAATCACAATTCCTGTGTTCTAAATTGTGATCGATCATGGGGTTTGTGATCGGTCATACACAGTGAATTCTCTATGTACACTGTTGTACATATCTTGGCTTGAAGAATTTTCTTACCCTAATGGAAAACATTTCCTTTTATAGTGGATGAAAAAAGCTTATAATCCTTGGATTAGAATTTTTCAAACAGACAAGAAAGCCTGTCCATCCATTTAAAAAATGAAGAAGGGGTAATCCCAAAATACCAAATCCATGACCAATCATAGGGTTGGTGATCGGTCACAAGGCCATTTTCTTATGTGCCTCAAAAACATATCGGGAGATGTCGAGTGGTGTGGGCCCCACTTTAAGTCACAACCATGACGTGATCGATCATAGACTTTGTGAACGATCACAAGGCTATTAGGACCCAGGTTATGATCGATCATAGATAAGGGGTCTAGTCCTCGGGTGGTCAAAAACCCTGAATGTGATCGATCATGGGATTTATGATCGGTTATGATTCCTGTGTTCTGAATTCTGATCGGTCAAACATAGTGAATTCTCTATGTACACTGCTATGCATATCTTGGGAAGGTCTATATCAACTTAGGAGCAATTTAGGGCATTCAACCATGTGTGTGTATATGCCTAGGGTCATCCTACATGATCCCTATGAAGCTACATGCATGCCTTTACCTCTTTGGAGGTTATAGTCCGGCTTGAGTCTTGATCTTCAAGGCTTGACTTGTTGAAGCTTCTTCCACACTTTTGCCTATGGATTTGACAAATGATGCCTTTGCATCAATAATTCTTAATATCGATGTCATTACTTCCAACAATGGGAACAAAAAATAGGATGACTAGAGAGAACCAATCAGGCAATATCTATAGAACCCCAGTCGAGGTGGAAATAATTCCCTGAAACTCAAAGCCAGATGATACATACTTTGGGGTGACCCTCCAGAGTTGTTTTGACCAAGAACCTCCTTGGTACACCTCAACTGAAGTTGTTCATGAGGTTTGCTCTGAGAAGAGAGGGCCAAGCGAAGACTGGATCGTTGATCGATAGATAAGTAGCTAGGATGTCGAAGCAATAGATTGATGGAGTTAACAAATGTAGAGTTGATTGTTGGGTCTAAGAGTACAGTCGACTGCCTAGCTGTGAAATAGGATCAAGGCATCGCTAGAGCCTGATGCAACTGATCCAAAGGCAAAGGAGAGGGAGATGAAGATGAAGAAGACCTCATTATTCCTACTACTCTAGAAGTGAAAAGCTTAGCTAAAGAGATAAGCTGAGCCAAGTGACCAAAGATTTCGTGGGGAGGCTAGGCCGAAACAGTTGTCGACAATGACTCTGAGGAAAGAGGCTCGACAGGAACCTTCAAGGTCTTAATTATTGGGGGCATAGAGTGAGGTACTTCTAAAACCTTCCATTGAAACCTTCTGAGAAGAGTCTAGAACTGCAGAAGATAAATTGGTAGAGGGTGTATCCAAGTCCATCAACCCAGCTAATGATACCTTAACAAGAGGAATATTGTAGTCTCGAGATGGAACATCGATCTCTCCTTAATCAGGGGCATGACCTATATTAGGATCTGAAATCAATGCCCCATCCTTTGCAGCCTATCCTAAGGCTTTAGCTTGGTGTTCCTTGATAATAGCCTTTTCTTGTCTCTGTCTTTCTTCTTCTTTCTTTTTTGTCTCTTCTTCAAATCTTTTGGTTTCTTCTTTTGTCTGTTTTTCTCTCTACTCATCTCTTCTTTTAGCCTCCTTGAGTTATATTTTTCTCTTTTCCTCATCTTTTCTTCTTCTCTTTGCTTCTTCTGCAACTTGCCTCTCTCTTTCTTCTTCTTCTCTCTTCTTTTCTCCATTTTTCTTTTTCTCCTACTCTTATTTTCTCCTTTTGTCTTCTTTTTTCTCTTTTTTGCCTCTCTCCTATCTTTTTCTTATTCTTTTCTCTCTATTTCTTTTTTTTTCATCCTGCTTTTTTTTGTCATTCTTCATTCATATGTTTCTCTTTGCTTTATACCCTCTTAATGTCTATAGCATCTTGTTTGTTTTTCCTTCTTTCTTTTCTTCTTGTTTCCTCCTTTCCCTTTCCTCAATTTTCAACATTTTTCTCTTCCTTCTTCCTCTCATCAGTAGCTTTTTATTTCTCCTCCCATGAACGAGCTAGATCATCATTTAATGCCTTAGTTCATTTTTTCAACTAGAACCTCACATATTCTTTAGCCTCATTAACCTTCTTCTGGTTTAAAGCCTCGAGTTCAAGTATGGTATTTTTTAGTAATTCTTCTTCTCCTTAAGTGTCTGCCGTAACCTATCCTCAGTAGATAGAACAACAGTCTTCCTTTTTCCTTTTTGCCAAATCACCCTCTCCCTTAGATTGATGTTCGATTTTGATAGCTCAAATAGCCACCTTTTGTTGATCGAGCATGTCCTCCATATTCAAAGTTTTAATGTCCTCTTGACGTCTAGATTTTCTCATACCAATATCAGGTTTCTTGTCTGGGCGAGACAAAGCTGGAAGGGTAGGAATAGCACAGAGAGGAGCCGCTAAAAATTTGTTATAGTAAGAAACCCGAGAGTTAACAAAAAGTAAAAGGATATACCTATTATTTGAGGAGCCTCATAAAGAGGGCATATTTGACCTTTGATTTCACTCAAGGGCTCTCGAATGCTCTCCAAGAAGCTCAACCACCAAGTGTCAAATGAGGGAGTGGATTCTGGAACCCCTTGAAAGGGTGGGATGTAGAGCGACATCATAGATGAACTACTTCCCCCTATCTTTTCAATGAATAATTCTCTTGAACTAGAGGTACATGTTTCCTAGGGAGAATTCAAAGTACAGATAAGAGAGTAAGGATGCATTGGACAAATCCAAATTGTTGGACACACATGTTTGGATAGTAAGCCTCGACATTATCAGATTTATGAAAAATAGGAAGGTCTAAAGAGCAAACACAAGAGGCCCAGGTCTTTAGGGCTTTGAATATTGATTGAGACGAGTTTGATTGCCATACAAGATACTCAGCAGGACCAAATTTTAAGTCTCAAAATGGGAGAAAATGAATGTCAGAATGCACTCTTTGTGCATCAAGAATGACATCGATGCACTGGTAAAAAATAGGGGAAGATGTTTTAGGATACCTAGCCTCGAGCCAATATTGTGTGTTACATGGGACTCGAGTCTGGTACTTCAATGG
>JAOXJP010066298.1:0-15476 GCA_025762735.1 Platanus orientalis | reverse complement strand
GTATAAGAGACAGCCCCCTTGTGTCTTGCCTCATGGGGCGTCGCACAAGGGGGCGTCACGAAGGATATCAACCTGATTAGGATATGCTTGGAACTTGTCAAGAGTATTCAACAGTCTTGAACTACTGCCTTATACGCCATGGGGGAGAGCTGTCTAACTTTTGGAGGAGGGTGACCATGGGGAGGCAATCTCCTTCTATTATGATTGGATGATTCAGGATGTTTCTAATTAGTTGAATTCCAATCAAGAAGCTTCAAGCTTCGGCTTCTTCTACAATACAAACCTTTAACTGTTTTAAGTGTCCACTCCTCATTGACATATAGAACCATTCACATTGACTTTTAACATATGAACTAGAAGAGTTATCCACTGCTCATTGGATCTATCTCGAGTTCCGTTCATTGTAGGTGGATCTGCCAAACCCATCACTTATGCACTCCTACACTGATATTCACCCTTTTTAGGTGAGATTGAGCACTTTGAAAATAGTTTATTGTTTCTTACTTTCCAAATTTTCCAAAGGACGGCAGTTCCCATTCCTAAGATTGGACATTCGAAAATAGCTAACTGCATTCTTTGAAAGTTTTAAACTGTTTTCTGATTCATAAACCCGAAGGAGACCTGAACCACACCATCTGCGCATATTCACATTGGAAGAAGAGATGGTCTATGGTTTCCATAAGATTACCACATATTGGACAAGCAACGTTCATTCCTAAAATGAATTTTGATAAATTCTTTTCTCAATGGAAATGCATCTTGTAAAACTCTACATATAAATATAATGACACAAGGAGGTAGATCAGCAATTTTCCAAAGGATTTTCATCATTAAAAGCATTGGAAGATGAAGGTTGAGATTTTTTAATTTGAGTGTAAACAGACTTTGTATTGAATTTTTCAGAAGGGGTTAAAGTTCAAATTATAGTATCCTCTTCTTGTTTATCTTCCTTGCTCAAATGAATTTGAGAAATAGCTCCCACAACTTGAGGATGGAAAATGTTTTGAATAAGTTCTGTCTGCCAAATTCTGGTTGTTGGGTCAATTAATTCATAAACCTTTTAACAAGATGATCCTGTCAGATTCTCTCCAGCTTCATAATAAGATGTGGTTGGAATCCATGGGTTTAATCATATATCAGTATTACTGCCAATTGTCATTGACTAGTAAGTGCCTACTTGTAGAAGCTCTCTGCATCTCAATATACCCTTTCAAGTACAAGAAGTAAATTGAGAATTTTTTTTTTCCAGAAATTTTCATGCAATAAATACTTGGCTTTCAGTAGACGAGCCCAAATTGTAAATAGATTTTGTAAAAATGTCCATCCACTTTTTGTGACCATAGACTTATTGACCACCTCCATTTCGCTTATGCCCATGCTTTAAGGTATAGATGACTTTTGCCTTCAGAAAATTCCCACCAAAAGTCATATTGAATCCTGTTGATCTGCTTATAGATGTCTTTTGGAAATAAGTGTGTTGTCATAAAGTAAATTGGAATAGATGCAAGAAAGCTTTAATGAGAACAGTGTGCCCTACGTGGGATAAAATCTTTGACTTCCACCCTTTCAGTTTAGGGTTGAATTTTTCTATCAAAGATGCATGGGCACCCTTCCTTGATCGATTCAATAACAATCTGCATCCCAAATTGTTCTCATATTTTTTCAAGATATGCACTCTAAAAGAGTTTGCAAGATGACTTTGTCTCGGACTGCTAATATTTCTACTAAAAAATATAGCTGATTTATCAAAATTCACCATTTACCCTAACCATTTTCCATAGGTTGCTAAGATTTGTTCAATAGTCTGTAATATCTGCATTGTATATTTTCCAAAGAGAAACAAATCATCAGCAAACTTAAGATGTGTAATGGTTAGAGCATACCTATTTATTCTGATCCATGGATATATGCAAGTTTCCTCCATGTTTGATATGAGCTTCGAAAGCACTTCAGAGCATAGCATATATAGATAAGGACAGAGTGGGCATCCTTGTCGAATTTCTTTTTCAAGTCTAATAAATCCCTTTGAATTCCCATTAAGTAGGATAGAAAAAGTGGCAGACTAAATACTAGACATGATTAAATTGTGGATGTCATCACTAAACCAAAACCCATTGAAGGTCAAGCTTATAAAAGACCATTAAAGTCTGTCATATGCATTTAACATATCCAATTTTAGTGCAAAAACACTATTACAACCTCTCATTTTTTCATTAAAAAGTGAAGAAATTCCTGAGCCACAATTACATTATCTGTTACCTTTCTATCCAATACAAAGGCACCCTATAAAGGTGAATGAGCCTCCCCAATATTGGACAAATTCTGTTGGCAATAATTTTTGCAACCACCTTATAAGTGACATTACAAAGGGATATAGGTCTGAAATCAGCTGGGTTTTCAAAATTCTGCTTCATTGGTATGAGAGAAATATAAGTGTGATTAACTATCTCGGGATGCACTTCCTTAGGAAACAATTCTACACAAAAATAAAGAGTCAAGTCCACCCTAGCTACATCCCAACGTTTTTGATAGAAAATAGCTTGTACTCCTTCTGGGACAAGAGCTTTTAAAGGTCCCATTGAATTAACCACTCCTCTATATTATGCATTGTATTATATTAGGATAATTTATGCCTACTAAATTGTTTTTTATTTTTATTTTTTTGGCAGGTGGTTTTTATTAAGTTAGAATAATTTTAATGATAAAACTGACGGAAAATGAACAAAATGAACAAAATAGTAAGTATAACCAATTAATTAGTTAAAATTTTATTTAACAATAGTAAAGTCAAGATCATGTAAGATGCAATAAGAGTGTGTTATGAGAAAACCCCAGGTTTGGAATTTGAATGGTAATAAAGTATAAGAAAGAATACCAAATAGTAAACCGTATAAAGCACACAACGATTTATATAGTTCCCCTTAAAACCCACTTCCACCAGTGAGGTGAAGACAACAAGAAGAATTTCACTATGATTGGAAAAGTTACAGTGCATTTTTATGTTCTCAAAGCCCTAATTAGCCCAAGAAAAAGACCTAATCACTAAGCGGGTCAGGTTGGACCCCTTATCAGGTCGAAAAAGGGTCATACAACAGGTTACACGCAGGAAAAAATTCGTTTCACAATAGAGTGGATAATTTCTCATGCAACTAAAAGATTCTTTGATCAGGGTTGTACCATTCATTTTTGAACGATTCAAGGTTAGGTAATGTCTTAGTAGGAGGTGCTCTGCACTCTGGAGCAGTGAGCATTTCTAATGGGAGAAGCAATTGCAAAACAATTTGATAGGTCTAATTCGATTTGATCCAGATAGGACCCTCATCCTTCTTGCATTTGATGTCATCAATGTGATTGGAATTGGGTTTCATCATATTTTGTTGGAAACGAAAGAGTTTTTACCATTTTACGGAACTCCCTGTTTTCCTCCATTTTCATTTTTGTTTTCAAAATTTTTTATTTTTCCTTGTTTATTTGAATAGGACCACGTTGATGAGTTTAGAAAACCAACTACAAAATATTAGTTGACTCCTCCCCCCATAATATGAATTTTTGAGAGCACTCTCCTATATAGTGGCAGCGCATAGCACTTCACCCACATCCACATCGGTGAGTTTGGAAAACCAACTACAAAATATAACTTAACTCTTACGCCCACGATGTGTAATTTGGAGAGCACTCTCCTACGTAGTGGCAACATGCATAGCACCTCACCCACACCTACACACACATGCACACAGGCTCAGGTGCGGGCAAGGGCTTCGACAGAAATAGAATTAGGTTCATGAGATTTGCAACTAAGTGTTGTTTGGCCGATTCAGCTCATGAGATCTACAACTAACATTGTTGGGCCAGTTCAGGAAGGGATTTGACTAGACCCCAAACTACGACCAAAAAAAAAAACAGACAAACGCAACAAAAAAGCAAAGAAAATAAAAGACTATGAGCTCTCCATAACATATATTCTCAAAGGAAAAGGATCTGCTGCACCCAAAATAGTATGTACCTTCGTGCCCTCACACCACAAGCTGACACGTGATGGTTTTTCAATTTGGTGCCTCTTTTAAATAGGGAGCATATGTTCATTCAAACACTTTTGTTATGGTTTTAACCCTATAAACCCCATTTTATATATACCTGTGTTATCATTTAAAATTTGTTTTCACTGTTTTAACCTTATACACCTCACCTTCTGTGCATAGGGACATGAGAGGACATATTGTTTTGGGTGCAGATTCTGAAATATGAATTCCCAAAAAAATCAGAAAAGTGCTTTTTCCTTTTCCTCTTTTCGTTATTTTGAATTCAGACAAAGATTTGTTGTAGCAATGTTGCATAAACAAAAATCATGGATTTTTTAAAGGTAATTTTCTTAACATTTGGATGGGAATCTATTCTTGTGGGCCCATGCTAAAAAATTATGAACTGTTCAATTAGGATCTTACGACTAGTGGAAGCCCATAGCTATTACCATGGGTTGACTTGAGGTATATGCAGGCCTAAATAGTCAAAACACAAGTCAAAACAAAGACATGAAAAATATCAAATTAAATATGTCAGCTTGTAGCATGGTTATCAGTATCCTGATCCAGATTGTAGGATTGCACGATCCTACGATTTTAAATCATCCAATCGATACAATTCCTTACCAAAATCTTAAATTACAGGATCGCTGCAAGATGTCATCCTGGATTGTGGGATTTTATGATCCTATGATCTGAAATCATTCAAGCGATCATGATCGATTCAATTATGATCCTATAAAAAAGCACATGTTTTATAATTATAAAACACTAAAGTTTAATAAAAAGTACATAATTATAAATACTAATTACTTAATTCAGGTTAAACTATTAAAGAAAATAATAAGTGCAAATGAATGACTTTTTTTTTCCAAATTGTTCACATTGTTTTGTTTCATCTATTGTAGAGTTCCAATTGTTCAAGTTGAACAAAGCCAACCAACCCTTGTAACTTATCCTATTCAACTGTTCTTCAATCATGATTCAAGAGTAGACCTCGTTATGATAGGTCTGGACAATAGTCAAGTCAATGTTGCGTTTATTGGAATAATCATATTCTAATGATATCAGATCATAGGTAGAGTTTCAAGTTGAGTAGAGTCAGCCATAATCCTGTTTCTTGTCAGAAGGTGAACCCATCCCATTAGAGAGTGATAGACCTTCATTTGCAATAACAATTGAAGAAAGAATGTGTTTCGTGAGTTTTGTTTTTAACCATAATAAAAAGGGATTGAAATATAAACCATCTAGTATGAATTCGCTTAGTTATTTAATATGGTTTGTTATTGTGGTGTTGAAACTTTGAAAACATTGTAATTTGATACTTGGTAGATAATTAATTTACTTTTTGAGTAATTTGTTTTGAAAATAGTATATTATTCTTAGTTTATAGAGATAAAAAGTGTGGAAGTTGCATTATGTTAAATTTTATTCATTTTCCTTTAATGATTTTTTAACATGTATCATTATTAATGGTGGATTTCCCCTTTATTTTTTATGAAAAGTAGAATCTTAAGATCCTCGATCTGATCCATGAGGCCCCCCCACCGATATGTAGATCCATGATCTTCCACTACAGAGGATTTTGAGTGGATGTTGATGGGTGTTTGGACATGAACACCATATTTGAATTAAGGTTGTTATGAGGTTGAAGAATAACGTGTCATTTTAAGAGGTACAAGACTAGAGTTAACTGACATGATATCTCTCCAGTAAAACAAGATTTGATTTTAACTCATCTCCAATCTGAATGGAGAGATACCACGCTAGTATCAATTAGAGTAAATTACAAAACCTCCCTAAACTATCTGACAATATCTAGTCTTCCCCCCGCATTATCTGATAGTATAAAAACCCTTATATTAGAAAAGATTATGGTTATGAGGCAAATGACAATGTAGTTTCACCATTTTATCCATAACAAATTTTAATAAAAATTGAAATAGAAAATTAATGAAAAACCTAAACTATCATTGGTTGAAGTACTCATTGAATGCCCTAGCTAGCCTCTTTCCTCTTTTCATCTTTCATTCACATGAACTTCTTCCCCAGCTTGAACCTTCTTCCCTCTCTGACTCCGTTTGACGGCACACTCCGGCGACCACGCTCTACCCAATGTTTACTTCGTCATTGGCGCACTCCAACAACCTACATTGACCATCCATCGTCTCCATTTTCTCCGGCGACCTCCATTGAACCGCCACTATCATCTCCCATTACTTAGACAATTTACATTAACTCCGAAGACTACCATTAATGCCGACAAATTTTAAATAAGTGTTTTCAAACCAAGATATGGTTTTTTTTTTTTTTCTTCTCTAAGAAAATGTTAGGGTTCGGTGGTCGTTAAAAAAAAATCAGGCCATTCAACGGTGAAGACATTGTTCTGTTTCTAGAACTTCAATTGTCTCTTTTTTTTGGAATATTGTGAGACTCGTGCCATTCAGTGAAGATATTGCTCTATTTCTAGAATTTATGGTTTCAATATGAATTTTTTTCAAGAAGGAAGTATTACAAAAATCAAACCATTTGGTGAAGACATTGCTTTATTTCTAGAATTTATGGTAGATGATGAACTTCAATCTGCATTTTTTTTAAATGCAATATTACAAAAAAATATATATTTTTACTACCATACTCTTCTTTGATGCTTCATCTATTTCTTCCTCCTAGTCAACATGGGGTGGGCCTATATTTAAGCACACACGAGCGTGCATTGAACCGAACCAGATTGGATCAGGTTGGGTTGGGTCAATAATATAAATAAATAAATATCATTTTTATTAATATTTTTTCTTTTGCTTTTTCCCAAAATTGGTTACACCTATGGGGACATATCCCTTTGAACAGGTTTTACAGTTTTGCCCTTGTGGGGGTGTGACTATTCGTAAGGTTTTACGACTATGCCCTTGGAAACTGTTGAGCCAAATAGACACACACGTGGCAATTGAATCACACCTATTGACACATGTCCATTCTGTACGGACATGTAGGTGTCTCTTAAAACATCCCCTTTCACATATGTCCTTTTCGTAAGGATGTGTAGATGGCTACTAAATTGCAACTTTTTGCATTCGTGTCTATTCGAACACCACAGCTTGTGTCCATATGCCTTTTCCGAATAGACATGAATTAATCTATAAATAAACATCCCTCCTTCATTTTATCTACTCCGTTTTTTCAATTACTCTATTCTGAATTCAAAAATTTGTAGTGTTCCTTAGACATCATAGAGGATGTCCAAATTAGGCATATAGAGAGTATGATAGCATGTTCGTGTTCTAAGAGAGAGAGTACAACACAAGTTTGATTCGCTAGACACACAAATTGCAGTGCTTCTTCTATGTGTATAGATCATTGTATCCTAGAAGGCAGATGCCCAAAGAGTTCGTAAGCACCTATACGAGGGGCAAAATCTATCTTACGGATATAGTGTCAAACACTAGCCTTGATCAATTTCGAGTATGATTTATTGTCAAATCGTCCAGTCAAATAAGTGGTTCTTTTCATATCAATTTGAGTATTTTATTTATATGAAATAAATAAGACTTGTTCACAGAATAGTGTATACATAGAATATAGTCAAACAATCTTAAGACAAATTTACTCTTTTTGCATTCTATTTTCCCTATGTTCTGTGAATGTTTCTCTATTTTATTTCATATAAATCGTCCGAGTGTCGACGAAGGCGCAAAATCATGGAGAATCTAAAGACACTAAAACCGTAAGCTTACAAAACTTGGGGATCTTATAAAGAACCATGACCTTCTTCAAAACATGGAAATCTTATACAAAACCATAATCTTCTTCAAGATATGGGCATTTTGTAGAGAACCATGATTTTCAGTTACAATAAGTCTTTGACCAAGAGACATTCATATTCATATTTCCAAACCCTTCAAATCATGCCTATTCAAAGGCAAATCTTAACATCCTCAATAAGTCATTCATTCAGCAATACAACCATTTGAATCCCTCAGCACTTTGAGAAGTTCTAAGTGCAAGTTAGCAATAACTATAAACTTTCAGGTTTACAAGAACTAGATAATTAGATCTCTCCACACATTCCAATGTATCTGACATCCTATTATGTTACTTGAGGACCACCTATCCTATCTCATGAGATCAAATAATTACCTATATAAAGAAACAAATTCATGTGATGATAAAATAAATAGTTATTATTAATTAATCATACTTATGTCTATGTGAATGGCTTTGTCAAGACACATATTTCCAATAAAAAGGTTTGTTAGTGTCTCTCACAAAAATCCACTGCCCTTAAAGTGGATTTGCCGGACTCTCTCGTGCAGTAGCCTGATTCGGCGTTCACCTCTAGGGGATACACCAATAGTTCACCTTGCTCTGCACAACAAATGAGCCTCCATTTGAACAGTTCCGACAGTTCCTTGGTATGTAGAATCATCTTAGAAACTAACATTCTCCAATAGAAAAACTTTGTTTTTGCACCTTATTTTTATGCAAAAACCTAAACAACCTCATTCCACACTTACATGTATTTTCTCTCTTTCTCTAAGAGATAAACCATGAGAAACCACATACAAAACCATTGGCACCACCATCTTGGCTGCCATGATATATGATAATATAACTATTCTTTTAATTACAATAAATACATTTAATATATTTAATTCCAACATTGTAACGTATATAGGTGACAACTTGAGATTCAATTTGAATCTTTACTGAATATTAGTTGCCCCAATTAAAACCTCAATATAATAAATGTATTTAATTCTAACGTTGTAACGTATATAGGTTACAACTTGAGATTCAATTTGAATATTTATTGAATATTTGTTCCCACAATTAAAACCTCAATATAATAAGTAATTATAATTACAATATCATAACCTACAAATGCAATAAAAGTGAGATTGAGTTTTGAATCTCTTTTAAATATATTGCTAAATATATCACATCTTCTTCTCCTTAATGTTGAGTAACAAACTCAAGTTACACGTGTATTTTTATTTTATTTTTAGTAATTTCAAGTCAAACACGTATGGGTACGAGAGACTATAGATCAAATAGAGACCTCGTATGATATATATATAGAGAGAGAGGTTCTGTTCAGGTGATTTTTTTTTTTTTACACATTGAATTTGTATAAGTAGATTTTGTACTGAACTTGGTCAACCAATTTTATTTTCTTATATTAAGTACTTGAGATTCGAGTTACTCCCACGTGGGTGATCTCCTTGTTTCCCATTACAAAGGGGTTGTTGCGTTGTTGGTGAACACCGAAATGAGGACTATTAGTGGTTGGGGATGCTTACAACACCAAAATCAGGGTAGCTACAGTCGGGTAGTGTTTGGCCACTTTTGCTGTAGTCGGTAAAACCATCCATCTTAATGTTGGTTTATAAAACATGCTGAAAATGTATACAACATGAAATTGAAACAGAAGAGTAATAAGAAAAAAGAGTTGTATAACTTATTGGTTTAGGGACTGTAGAATTGAGGTGTGCACTGTCCTTGAACCTGATTTTCCCTTCTCCCGGATCAAATTCTTAATCATAAGGTATAGTGACATCCAGATTCTAAGATTTAGTAGTTCTTGCTTTCCGAAATGATTGCACGATCCCTTGAAAGCTCCACACGAACACAGGTACAATCCCAATCTCAAAAACTTATAAAATTGCAGAGAGAATAAAGCTTTGAGGAAAAAGATGACAATATATTTTAGTATATCCCAAACATCCCAAAAAATATGTATATATAGAAAGGCTTAAGGGAGAAAGTAGTTAAGTCTTGGATAATTACCAATGTCTCTAATAGCCTTAATGGAGATAGAGCATTATTGCATTAGCCCATTCCAATGCCAAACTATGTCTCCAAATGGTGAGGTGATCCATAACCAAAGGAAGAAATATAAAATAAAATAAATATAGGCAAGCCCATGTTACACGTGGCACGTACTTGTAGATCTTGCGACATTATGTCTCAGGGTGCTCGATGCATGTTGATGATGCGAACAAACAACTTAGGACACACAAATCTCTCTCCTGTGTGTCCCTACTCAAACAAATCCTATCATTGTATATAATAAGGGTGTCAATTGAGCCAGGCTGGCCCAAAACGCAACCTGTCTAGCCTGAAAAATAGACAGGTTGAACCACGATAACTTTGAGCTAGGCCAAGTTCGGGCCCATCTTTCAAAACTGAAATTTTATTTGATCAAGTTTCAACAAACTCATTTTCAACTAGACTCGGACCAACCTGGCCTAAAGTAATAAAAACAATATAGCTTGGCTTGGCCCGACCCGAAATTGGTGTAGCTTAACCCAACAAATATAGTTGCATGAACTTATATGAGGATAGTTTTGAGCCCACTATCAGTCCAAATTTAATTAATCAAGTATAATTTCAAAATATTTAAGGATAGTTATTGCCCATTATTAGCTAAATTTAAAAAGGACTAAGTTTGGGCGGCCTAAACTTGGCCCCGAGCCTTGAATTTAAAATGGGCCGAATTTGGACTGAGTTCGGTAATATTTAGCTGAGTTTGGGTTGACCTCGGCCTAACCCGACTAACAGCCTACTATGTAAGGTCAATAAAGTTGATCAAATGGCTTTGATACCACTTGTAGGAATCCAAACCCCTAAACAGATCAATAAACATTAATACAAAACTTTTAGGGCTAGCTTCTAGATAATCAAACAACAAGGAAAAATACATCAGAGTATTAAAATTGATTAGGGCTCTTTTAGAAACCAAAAGTAAACTTTATTTAACTAAATATTCCTTCTCAACACATGCCATCACCTCTTTTATATATAAAACTAAAAGTAAAGAAACCAAGAAAACCAAAAAAACTTATCTACTAACAAACTCTTAAAAAGAATCCTAACAAACTTTCTAAATCAAAATAACAAACTAAAACCAACTAAAACACTAAATTAACTAAATAACTGAGTTAATAATTAATTTTATCAATGATCCCATCCACCCTGATTGGAATTCATCTTCGTAAGGTGCACTTCTAAAGGTAGCTTTGAACAATTACCATTACAAACAGAATCAGTTCTTCAATGCAATTCTTTTATGCCATGCAATCTTCAATGCTCCAAACTCTATTTTTACTACTTAATGTTGGATGTTTAGAGAAGCATTCTCATGGATATTCTTCTCAAGAAGTGTAGTGATAGAACGATTTGGAATCATATGATCTGAAGAACCACCTCAGTTTGAAAGTTGGCTCCAACTCATTTTGATCTTTGCCAGAATCAGCCCAACGTCTGTGTGAACTCGGGCTATGGGCTGTAAGTTCGGCTAGCCCAGGTTAGCTATATGCTGTGTGTTATCAATAGTTTTCATAGAAGGGGTGAAATGATGTTTTGAGCAGTTATATATCTAGGACCCTGATGCAAATAGATGTGTTGCGAGAAATTCAAACAAAATTTTACCATGGTCATTAAATTCAGATTAGTCAAAACTAAGCATAAAGCCCATTTTTTTTTTTTTAAATTGGGTAGAGTTTTGGCTCAATACTTTAGGCCTAGTTTAGACCAAGTGTAATATTTTGTGTTGGGTTTGGGTTGACTTCAACTCGCCCCATTCAAGTCTGATTTTATAATTCTCAGTTGATGCGAAGCAAACGAAGTCTTAAGGCCTTGTCTGGTTGTCATGAAAAGTTGGTTTTCTTGTGATTCTTGGTGAAAATTTCTCAAGAAAATAAATTTTAAGCCATCTGGTATAACCAAGAACAAGAAATCTTGGATTTTCAAAAACTTCTCATGCACCTCTATCTATTTTCTTGCTAGTTGTCATTTTATTTTCAAATCAATAAATCATCCATTTCACTTGAAAAGAACTGCAGCATAGAGGCTTTTCTTTTTTCCTTTTCATGGCAACCAAACAGCCATAGAAAAAGGATAGAAAGATATAAAATTTTTATTTTATTCTCTATTCTAGTGTATTTTTTCCTTTTTTTTTTCCATTATTTTCTATTCAATTTTCAGGCAAACAGACAAGGCTTAAATGTCCGTGTGATGGAAGACCGTGGAAGCCTGAAAGCCAACGTCTCAATTGACGCGAAACAAACGAAGCCTTAATTGTGCGCTCGTGTTACTACTCCATCACCAATCAGTGTGTGACATGTATCCTGACAAAGGGTTTTTGAGTCAATACACATATGTCAAAGGAGGGCATCACAATAAATACATATGGATAAGTACAGTATATTTATTTAATTCACCTTTTGTCAGACACCGTGTCATATCTAAGAAGAGATTGGAGTGGTATCTGTCCATTCAAACTGGAGATGATGTGAACTCAGCCAACGTCTCACCCAAAACAAAACAATCGCAAGATAAGGTTTCATTCCATCCCGCTCGTCACATTTGTTGGACTTCGAAGATTACTAGCACATAGCTCGAGCTCTCCTTATCCGAGTAAGCAAAGCAAGCCCTAACTGCAAAATTCTTCTCCTCATCTTAATTTCTGTTTCTACTTATCTGCGATGGTTTTGAATTTCGTTCACTTTGACGGATGAAAATCCCCTTTTATTCCTTTTCTAAAAAATTATTTGCAGAGAAAGGGGTAAAGAAAGGAGAATGGCAGCTTCTACTTTGAGCTTCAACTTGGTTGGAGCTTTCAGAGGCCTTTCGTTAGCTTCAAGTTCATCATCCACTTTCTTCAAAGGAGATTTCGGATCGATCAGTGTCGCGAACAGGGTCTCCGTCTCATTCCCTCTCAAAGCTCCATTAACGATCGAGTCTGCGCATAAGAAAGGAGCTGGAAGCACGAAGAACGGTCGAGATTCGAGAGGTAAGAGGCTCGGAGTCAAAATCTACGGCGATCAGCTCGCGAAGCCCGGGGCGATCATTATTCGGCAGCGTGGGACTAAGGTAAGAACCCTAATTTCTCAAAATTCATCGTCCAAATAGCTTTGTAAATGGAATTAGGGTTAGAGAACAATTCTTGAAGCTTCCGATCTGTTATCTGCTTTTCATTCATTACCTATATTGTTTTCGTGGTCCAGTTGAAATATTGATTATAGAAGTCGAACGAGTTTGCGATTTTGTGAAATCCATGATTTGTGATTGATTCTTTCAGTATCGTACACTTGTTTGTTAGGTTTTATTCTGTTTTCTCTGGTCACCGTCAAGTTTTAGCGTGTAATTCTAACAATTAGAACACATAAACGCCTGGAGCATTTGTCTAAGTAAAGGAGCTAATTATTGAACCAGGTAATTCCATATCTCCAAACAATTGCCGTGTCAGGGTCGGAAAGCAAAACTCCAATACAATTTTAGCTTACATCCATTTATCTGCGAGTATGCGTTTTTTCACACTGAGTACTTAATGAACTAAATTTTTTCTTTTAATAGGATCAGATTTCAATTGTCCAAATGTAGGAGCAGGAGCTGGAACAGGGAATGGGTAGTCTGGAAAATAAGAGGAAGCGAGTTTCCTTAAAAGGCGTCTAGAGAATACGTGTGAACTATAAATATGCTTGAGTTGACATAATAGTTAGCTTATTTATTGACTTATTGTAGAACTCTTGTATGTTAAAAGTCTAAGATAGCACTGGGGGGGAATTAAATTAATACTATTGTTGCACAGCCAAGTGAATTAAGTGGGACTATTGGCAGTCCGAATGAGAGTAACTCCATGAAGTTGGAGCCAGGGTGAAACAGTTTTCTGAAGCTGCAAAGCGAGTGCATCAACCTTGAACTGGAGCAAAGTGGGAGTATCCCCTTCATCAGGAAGTATATCTAAATGCACAGACATGAAAGCATACTGGGTTAACATGGTTTAACAAATTTTTTTTGGCGTCTAGTTCATGATTAAATTACATGGATTAAGTTGAGATTGTTTTCTTGAGTGGTTCCTGAAAGACTTATTTCCCACTGAAAATGATTTGTGTTACTCCTAAACCTTAGTGGCATTTCTTCCCCACTGCCCAAACAAACTTTTAACATGTGTATGCAAAATTTGTTATGCATGTGCTTTAACATCCCTTTGATTGCCCTTGAATTTTCAAATGTGACTTTTCAGTTTCATCCAGGGAAGAATGTTGGGCTGGGCAAGGACCACACTATCTTTTCCTTGATTGATGGATTGGTAAAATTCGAGAAGTTTGGGCCAGACAGGAAAAAGGTCATACTAGAACTCTAAACAACTTACAATTTATCTTTTTAATAAGTAGAGTTTTCTAGGCTTATAAACTTTTTTTTTTGTCTTGATGTGGCACCACAGGTGAGTGTTTATCCACGCATAGAGCAGCCTGAAAACCCAAATAGTTATAGGGCAAGAAAGAGAGAGTCCTTCAGGATGCAACGTGAACGCCGGAAAGCAAGAAAGGAAGGCATTGTTCCCCAACCCCAACTGGTGTTGGCTTCAGCAGATGATGTTTCTGACAGCAATCCCATCGGCTGATCAACTGTCCATATGAATTTGATTTCAAAGGTGACACTCTGTCCTTGAATTTTCTATTCTTTTGCCCTGTAAGCAGTAAACACAATATGAACAGAATTGGGTTGCATTTCCTCAATTTTCAACGTGCATTATGTTTCTTCAAGCGCTTACTCATGGAGATGCTAATCTTCAACTGCTAGAGAAAAAAAATTGTAAATTTTACTATGTCTTTCGCGTGTCTCTATGTTTTTGGGTTGGAACTGAAGAACCTTACTTTCACTTTTTCACACACAAATTAACATGTTTTGCATTGCAATTCATAGTATATAGATCTTTGTAATTGCATTTAGAAACTGGTTCTTCTCTGACATAGTTGTCAAGTTTCAACACCACATCCCAATCATCAAGCATGAAGGTTTGAGGCAATTATTTACTCATGCGCAGCATTATGGATCTTGAGCTGATTCACTCAACAAAGGGCCTAACTCTACCAACAACTAGTTAATTGACAATGTGGACAATCTTCATCATATATAATTCTTGGTTTTGTCTTTATTTTCAGCCACTAGATCATAAATGATCTAACGGTGGCTGAGAGTTTAGGAGTTATTAAACTCCTTGAGCAAGAGGAGTTGGAAACGGTTTCCTCACTGAACTGGAAACCAAAACAGATAAATAAAAAAGAAAAAAAAGGCTGAGAAAAGGCAAATCCTTATGCAGGTTTGAGTTTTTGTTTCACTGGTTTGTGAGTGAGAGAAACACCAAGGAAGAGGGTTACAATTGTAGAGGGGATCAAAGTTTTTTCTTTTTTATTTTCCCTCTTTGGGTGAGGAGAGGTAAGAACAATCCTTGTTCGATGTTTTTCATTGTGGAAGAACGGAAAGCTTGCCCAAGCCAAACTGATGCAGGAGCATACCATGTCAAGAAGAAGCTAGAGGATCATGGATGGTCCTCTTTGTCAAGTCTAGTAGAGTAGTTTATCTTTCTGTTATTTTCTTAATTTAATAAGGCCAATAGTGTCATGGTTAGTTTAGTTTTTTTGGGTTTTTAGTTGTAATCCAGTTTTTCAC
>JAOXJP010066287.1:0-15476 GCA_025762735.1 Platanus orientalis | reverse complement strand
ACTTTTTCAATGGATCTTTGTTTAAATGGTTTGAGTGGGTTTTTATAGCCGGTTCTCAACCAAACACCAACCCTCCTTTATCTAAGCTTGGGTCCGGCTATGTCTGAAGATACAATAAAAAATAAAAATAAAAGATTTGGGATACATGCACTCCACTCATTCCTCGTCATAAACAATACAAAAACATTTCCTTGCCACAGATCCAACTTTCTTCTCTATGCATCCCACACATTAACATAGAAAATTGAACCAGAAACTATAAAGTGTTTGACACTAAGCTACTCCCCAACATTAAATCATAATAGGGTCCCATATTAAGTGGGCTAACGGGCATCCGATTAATCACATAAGTTGCACAGGCCATACCATCCATCCATAAGGCATTAGATAAATTCTTTCCATACAACCCACTTTTGCATTTCTAAACAATATGTCTAATCTTCCTTTCAGCCACACCATTTTATTACAATGTGAAGGCACAATAGTACTCCTTCAGTACTGTTGACATAGCTCAGATTTGTAATAGCACACATGGTGGGATTCGGGCTCACACTGATCATGATCAACGCAGTAAACCACAAAGACCATGAGAACAAATAAACACAGCAAAATTGCATGGTTTGATAAGATTGCCTACATCCATGGGATAAGAGAAATCTGACTTTCACTAACAAGAGGGAAAAAGCACCAAAGAACTACAGACTATTATCAACTCTCTAATCTCTTCAAAAAATCAGAAGAGTTTACTCAAAGCCTTTCAGGTATCCATTGTACACAATCCTCAGAAAAACCTCACACAGAAAAACACTCCCACGTCGACCAAGGTAACCCCACTTTGATTGTTAAAAAAATTTCTAGAGTTCTCCAAAAACATGTTATACTCCTTGATGTAGGACCAAAGCACTGAAAAGATTATTTCAAACACCGTTAAATTGAGAGAGATATCAAACCTTAGATTTCCACCAAAGCAAAAAAATCATTCATTGTATATGAATTACACCACACCATCACCTCCATATTTATTGGCAAACCTTGAGACCCTAAAAGACTCTAAACGAAAGTAGAACTAAGAAAAAAATACAAATCCTGTCATATCCTAATACCCTACTAGAATATTTTCCATAACTTTTTTAAATCACCTCAGATTTGCAAGATCTTAAACTTGTTGGAAATGTAACTCAATAACCTTTCAAATGACACCAAAATCAAGCTAAACGAATAAGTTTGACCCTACCAAAACTAGACCCAAACAAAAATGACTGAAATTGATCTTTCACTTTCCTAAAAAATAAATAAAACCTATTCAACTTGAAAATAAACTAAATTCCCCAATCTAACTGACAAAAAAAAACCCTAGATAAAATAAAATTGCCAAAATCAACAATTTCAACCAAATAAAAAATTAAACCTTAAATAATCAAAATATACCCGAATTGTGAAGATAGGTTGCAGTGCATCACTCCTTCACAAAGAAGTAGCTCAACTTTTATCCAAATTAAAAGTTCCAAATGTAGCTAGTTTACTTCTCCTATACATACAACGCAAGACAACTTTAAATATACAAGTAGAAGCTCAAATCTCAACCGTTGGATCAACTCCAATTTGAAAGCCAAGTAACAAGATACAACACAAAATCTCCACTTTGGCTTGTTTCGCACCCACCATGAAGATTAATTCATTATGCTTCATTTGCCGCCCCCAAAGCATCCTTGCCTAAACACGTAAGCAAAACCAATGCCACCCATTAACGTAAACTTTACCAAGAACCCAAATCAATTTGTTTGACTCAGTCCACCTTGATGCGGGAGCATATTTGTCAATAAAAAGAAGCTGGCAGATCATAGTTTGAGCATAGGATCAGCTTTGTTATAAGGCTCAAAAGGCCCTAGTCATTGGGTAATTTTAGGGGTGGGTATAATCATGTAAGAAGGCTGAAAGAGCCAAGGATTCTTGGGGATTTTAATCTCAAGGGTAATAACGTAATTTGGCTAAAAAAATCCAAGGGTAGTTAGGGTAGGACATAAGCTACAGGACGACAGCCCAGAATTTTGGGCTTTTTGGAGACTATTAAAATCACCCAAATGAGACCCACAATGTGTTGGTCGTACAGATAGAGTTTGGTTTATTAGGAAGTCTTTAGAAGTCAAAGTTGTGGGGCCCAATAGTCCAAGTCAACAACCCTACAAGTTTAGAATTTAGGGGGGTTTTTGAAATAGGATTCTTTTCTTTTTAGAAGTTTTTTTGTTTAAGAAGTTTGTTTTAAATAAAAGTCCTTGAATCTAGGTATTTTATTAGAATAGGATTCTTTTAACTCATGTAAGCCTCTATAAAAGGCCACACGATTTGTACAAAGGAGGTAGTGAATAAATATGAATTAATTTCAAGTTTTGACTTGGTGTGTTGAGGGAATAATGTTTTTTTAAGAAAGTCTTAAGTTTTAGTAATTTAAACTTTATGAAATTGTATGTTTTGGAAAGTCTAAGAATTAAGAAAACTCGTGCAACAAGTTATTAATGTTTTAGCATGTTTAGATTTTAGGAAAGTAGATGACATTGCTCATAGAATTAGAGTGGGATGGTTGAAGTGGAGAGGTGTTTCTGGACTGTTGTGTGATAAACGAATACCACTAAAATTGAAGGGAAAATTCTATAAGACAGCTATAAGACCAGCCATGCTTTAAGGAGTGGAATGTTGGGCAGCCAACAAACAACATGGACATAAAATGAGTGTGGCTGAAATGAGGATATTGAGACGGATGAGTAGCAAGACTAGAAAGGGTAGAATTAGGAATGAATCCATTCGTGGGAGCTTAGGTGTAGCACCAATAAAATGAGGGAAAGTCGATTGAGATGGTTTGGGCATGTGCAACGAAGACCAATGACTGCACCAGTGAGGAGAAGCAAGACAATGCAAGATGAAGGTGCTAGAAGGACTAAAGGAAAACCAAAATTGACCTGGGTTGAAGTAGTAAGGAGGGACAAGGCAGCTTGTAATTTAATGGCAGATATGGCCCCAAACAGAGCGGAATGACGGAACAGGATTTGTGTAGCCGACCAAATAGTTGGGATAAGGCTGCTTCTTGTTGTTGTTATAGATTTTAGGAAAGTAAAATTTTTAGAAAGTTTTAAGTTTAAAAAATACTTAGGCTCCAAGTGAAGTGTTTTAGCAAGTTTCTAATTTTGCAACTTGCCAATTTTTATAGGTTGTAAGCCTATTTAAAGGCACCCTTTATGCAATTAAATAAAAAGTGGAGATTGAATTAAAATTTGTGTGTTATTGGATGGTCTCCCAAGTGGCCGTGGGCCTTCTTCTTCCCCATAGGGTGACATCATTCCCTAGGCTCCCATATCTCTTTCATGGGTTGTAGCACCTCTAGTGCACTCGTGGATTCTCTCACCCTCCCAGGTATCTCTCTTATCAATTCTCCTTCTCTCTTAGTCTCTTATTCTCTATCTGTCTTTTTTTTTTCCTACTTTCTTCTTCTTCTCCCTTAAAATTAGAAGATTCCTTGTTTGTTCCAACTATTGAGTCTTCCATTAGAGACCTTCCACAAGTTGCTGAAATTCTTTAATTTAACCCATCAAAACTAATTAAAATTTCACGAAATTTGGACTGTAGAGCCACTGTACATGTCAAAACTTGTCCAATAAATTTTGAAATTTGCTGGCACAGCAGAAGAGCATTTTAGTAATTGTCGAATTTTCAGTCCAAAATTACAAAAATACCCTTCAGGTTCTATCTACTTCTTTTCTCAATAATTTCACTCCTAATTCATCCTACCTTCTTTTCTTAAATTCAATTCTCCGATTTCTTTTATTTTGTGGCTATTTGTGTATTAAAATTATATTCTTGAATTCTATTTGCTTCCGCAATTTAATCCGACAATTATTTGAGGGCTTTGGAAATTGTGCTACATTAATTTTGGTATCTTTCCCTTGTATGCTGCATCATATCCTCTCCTACTTTCTCTTCTTTCTCTCTCCTCCTGTCTCTCACGATCTATCCTCTGTCTCCATTCTTCTTCTTTCTTCTTCTCTTCTTCTACTTCCTCTGGCTCTAATCTTCTTCCATTATTTTTCTTCTCATTCAATCTTCTTCTTCCTCAAAATTACCCACTGGCTTTCTGGTTTCTTTAACCAAACCTAAAACAACCTTTCCTATATAATTTAGAACATTAGTGTATTAAAGACCTTAGAATAACCCTGCAAAGGCGCAGAATTTTCTGACGTGTGACCAGGGGTATTTTGGTCATTTTGCAACTCCACCCCAGAATTTTCAGAAATACTCGTCTAGTTTTTTCTCTCCTTTCTTCTTGTTTTCTCATCTAAATATCTCTACTTTCTTCTAATTCTATTGTTCACTGTTCTGCTTTGAATTTTCCCTAAATTTATTAGTGTTTGGAGTGCTAAAAGAGAACTTCTTGGTTCTCAAATTCTGTCATAAAATTCTGCAAGCTATTTGAACCATCCTTCTACATCACACATGTTTGTTGCAAACCCACAAACCACAAATAAACATTAGCCTTCACATACCAACTACACACATTCCATAAAATCTATTTGGTTCTGACTCAACTTGATTCGATTATAACATGGTATTAACACATGTAGCTAGCAATAGTCAAATCAACTAGTTAACTCAAGATAAAGGCATGGTTCTTTCTTCTTCCCTTTAGGCATATCATTATCGCCAACCATCTGGAAACCAATCAGAATACCAATCCCTGCCCTAACTGTAAAAGAAACCATCCCTACACCAATTGCAAAAGAAACCCTTGGTGAACACATATAAATCCTCTACACTACTAGTTTCCCACTACCTACAAAACCATAGGAACTCCACCTGCAATTGTGTTCCCATCAAGCAATAAAGATTGCCATACTTCTTCCTCTTCATGAGAACCATATACGTTTAATTTGATGACTGCATCTCTAGTTGTGCCTATATAGGCCTTAGAGTCCAACTAGCCAAGCGATAATAAATTATTTCACATCTTCACAACATACATCACACCTTAAGTGTAAACCATACTATTGAACATCTTGATTTTCACATACCCAACACTAGCTACTTCACAAGTGAAACAATCATCCATAGAGACAGCACACTACTTTTTTCCCTTGATACATCAAAATAATTATTCATGAGCAAACATGAACAAAATACCTGAATCTAATATCCACTCAATGAAAGCAGTATCAATAATTATGAAAATAATTTCCATTGTATTCCTCCCCATTCTATTCCAACACCACTATAGATGTTGCATTTGAAAGGTTATTACTGTTCTCCTTAGAATGCTGCGAACAATCACTTTAGTAGTGGCTATCATTGTCACTTGCACTTACCTTTAGGCTTGAATATTGACTTGCCTTTACTCAACTTTCTTTGATAGTCTGTTGGCCTTCCATTCGATTCTCATGGGCCGTCAACCCTTGGTTTTGTACTTCGTCAAGAATGGGATTCCTCCTAATCTCATTAGATAGGAACACTGTCGCGACTTCTCCAGCTCACCATCTCCTTTCCATACAAGAGCTTAGTCACCAAGTGCTTATGCAAACCTAAAAGTGATGTAAGAAGCAATAGGGACCTTGTCTTCTTCCGCTATCATAACATCAACTTTAAGCAGTTTATCTAAGATCAGATTGAACAGATTCATGTGTTCGAAGAGATTCCCGTCTGCAGCCATCTAAGGCATAAAACCACCTCTTCAAGTATAGCTTGTCGGTCAAGATGACCCATGTAAAGCTTCTCCAACTTCCATAACTCCAGTGCTGAATCTTCCTCAATAACATTAGACAACATTATTTGCAAGAAAAATAGGATAGTGTTAACGGTTCTCAACTCTATCTTTTGAAATCCCAATCTGAATCTAACATCTGTGTCGGCTTGGTAGACAATCCTCTCGATGCCTTGTAGAAACCTTGTTATGATGTCCTAAACCCTTCTTTGCCACATATCGAAGCTGCCTTTTCCATCAAACTTCTCCATTGATAATTGACTGATAGAACTCTTTAAATAGAAATACAGCTCTGAGATAAACATACAGTTCTATTTTACAACCATATTATTCTATAGATCAACTATTGTAACTCTTCTTGATGCTCTAAGCTCTATGGTTGTAATAGCTGCAGTTCTACCTCATAGCCCTATGGTGCTATTACCATCACAAGGTTCCGTCAACACTGTCATAGTTGATCTAAAACAACCACTCTACGCAAACTCTGCTCAATGTTGTTCAATTCAAAAAAAAAAAAAAAAACAAACAAACAAACAAAAACTCACATGCAGAACAGCCTCTTACACACCTTTCTTCCCCTTCCTCCCAAATACGAACAAGAAATTCTGATACCAATTGGTGATGCAACTCTCAGCTCCAAAAGAGCAAACATGGCGGGATTTGGGCTTACCCTGACTATGATTAATGTGGTAAGTCACAAAGAACCCAGAACATAGTAGATTTGTGGTTCGGCAAGGCTGCCCACATCCACAGGATGAGAGAGATCACAGTTCACATAAGCGAGAAATGACAAAAAAATTACAAACTTCTTATCAACTCTCTACTCCCTTCAAAAACTCTAAGTAAACAATCCAAACAATTATCTAGCCCCTCTCGTATCACTTGTACCTTCTCCTAAAGCCTCTCAAAATTAAACACTCACCCATGTCCACCAAGTAAACCCAAATTAGTTGTCGAGAAATTTTTTACAGTTCTCGAAAAAAATGTTCTACTCCTTCACAAAGAACCCAAGTCAACTTCTAATCAAAATAAAAGTTCATCTTGTAGCTAGTTTCCTTCTCCTATGCATACAAAAGGTCATTACCCAGTGCTGGTCCCGTAACTATGGGGTGCTGGGAGGGGTGGACTGGAAACAGACCTAACATTTGGCTCTTTTTGCACAAAGTGGTTGCTCACGAGACTTGAACCAGCATTTTCACAATGACAGCCCAAGCCACTACCATTACACCAGCAATGACCCTGATGTTCAAAACTTCTAAATAGAAGTCCAAAACTCAGCCATCATATCAACTCCAATCTGATGGCTGAAAATAAACACACGACACAACAAATAATCTTTTCTAGACAAAATAATAAGCCATTATCTCTCAAAAATAATTTGATAAGTCATTAGAACTAAACTCCACAACCCCCATCATTGTCGGTCCTCAACCTCTTAATCTTCATACCAAGAACACGTCTGACCGTCATCTTAAAATCTTTAAATTTTAAAAACCTATACGATTTCTCTTCTACAAAATAAAAAACAAATGTATCTTCTAAAATCATCAACATGTAATGGAAACCTAAAGGTGAAGATGTAATACAAGGTCCCCATCAAATCACTGTGGATAAACTCCAATTAAGCCTTACCACTTGAAGAAGATTTTTCAAATGTAAGACTATGTGCCTTTCCATATTGATATTTATCACTCATTTTACATCTATCAAATTAGCCAACTTGGGCAGCCCATTCACCAATTTTTTTTAACACCATACATTCAATTTGTCCATGCTAAGTAGTCCTAACCTCACAGGACAATTTGAAGATCCATCATTTGTTCTCATTTCATCAACAAAAATTGGTTGTCGATAAAAACAAAGAAATCCAGAACTCTTTCACCAGTACAAACGACATTCGCCTTTAAGCTTGAGATATTCCAGAAGAACTTCACATCTTTAGGCCCAAGCAAGAAGTAAGAAGTGGTGCCTCAAAACCATGGCATTAACAACCAGGAAAAATACTATGGTTCATACTTGGTACTAAAAAACACATGGATGGGTGCAATGCGCTTATCTCCTTCACAATTGATAGTCAAGATTTTCTCCATGGCATGAATGGAGTTGTTTGCCATGATAACAGTTGTAGAAAGAGTTACATGTATACTAGAGTATTCAGTGTATAAGGGAGAGTATATATATATGGGTATACTTGTACATTAGTATGAGGGTTTTTTGGACATTTCTCTATTGAGTATATACCATATGATATACCACCTGTGTATAATTTTAAATGCAAGATACATTACTCTCATCTCCCATATGTATTCCTTTCTCCATCTCTGCTTTTCTCTCTTCTACTTCTTCTCTCCTACGAAACCCTAGTTCTCCAATCCTTCTAATCTTCTCACCAAACAACTTGATATAAGATTTCACAAACGAGATCCAGGCACTTTAAGGAGAGTAAAGCAAGCCAGAAACCTTGCTAACGTCAGCATTCCACACAGCTGATGTCAGCAGACCATACAAAACACTTCTACAATGTAGTAAGTTAATTCAAGTTTTTGCTAGAGATCATGATTTATGGTGTTTTTTGGTTGAGATCCTAGAGGTCTGTCATGATAATAGCATCAATTCCATTGTAGTCTAAAAAGCTTGAAATCTAAGAATCATTGCCAGTGAGAAGATACCCACACAACCGAATCAACAAAAAGATCATCCTCAAAATCGATTGACATCAATGTATGAACCGTTGTGGTACCCCGAATAAAGCACTTTACCCACTTATCATCACCTTTATGTTCACATTCCTTCTCATCTACCCTGGTGGGTTTGACTGCATTGTTCAAGATGGGTTTAGTAATTTGGTCTGGGTGGTGTGTGGGCCCTTGGGTTGCTGTGATTCGACAAAGGCAGAGTGGATTGGTTTACTATTTGGGTTGTGAGAACCAACATCTATGGAGAGCATAGAGTGTTTGGTGGAAGGGTCCAAGGTGGTCATTAATTGGGCTATTGGATCATGAAATTAGGATCATTATGAGGGAATTGGGTATTATCTCTTTAAGCATATTCCAAAATCTCGAGATGATGTAGCTGATAAGCTTGCTAATTAGGGATTGGGCAGACCAAGTGTTTTTAGAGGGAACAGTATGCCCAATTGGTAGCTGGTTAGACTAGTTTAATGCTTGTATAGCTTTTGTACCACATCCCTTGTATATTGCTTGCTCTTGCTTTCTCTTTTTGCAATAAAATTTTTGTTATCCATTAAAAAATTCCTTCCCATCTACATTCCCACCTTTTAATTTCACACACTATTCTTTTTTATGTGCCCAAATTTACTACATAATTCTTATCAAAAAAAAAAAAGTTTACCACACTAATAGCACTTCACACCTTTCTGATTTCCATCATTCATACTGAATGAATCTCTATCATTAAATTACCAAATAATATTATTGGAACTTTTAACATTTCTCTCTCCTTGCTAAAGTTCCTCTGTTGCTTGAAAAAAAAATCACAATCAATCCCAAAATCATTCAGCCATTTGTAAAGTCTGAAGACTCTTGCGAGATAAGAAAATACTTGAACTCCTTCAAGGATGATTTTTTTTTTGGATAATCCTTCTTTAACAGAGAAGATATTCTCCCTCTTTAGCCCACAAATGATGTACCACATTATCCGTGCTTTTGAAACTTACATAAAATGGGGTAAATAATAAACTTATGTAAAATGGCATAAAAAGAAGCACTAATTTCTTAGCATAATACATGCACAAGATAATGAAGATTGGAATTATTGGACTTGTTGTCATGGTTATGAGAATTGGAAGAAGTATAATGGAAGATGATTAATTGAGGATCATAGGAAAAATAGAAAGATGGTTAGACGGGAAGTAATCATGTGTATGAAAAGTGTAATATGGTTGCTTGAGATGCAGGAGTGGATGACAAGGTAATACATGATGGATGGGAAGAAAACTCTAAATTTCTAATGAGGGTTTGATTACCAGAAATGTGAGGTGGGAAAAGAATGATAAAAAAAAAAAAACATGGATTATTCCAATACGTGCAAGTAGGTCTCATGGTACAAAATGAACGAAGATACTCCAACACACAAAATTACATATATACCCCCACTACATCACTAAAATTAGATATAACTCAAAAAAAACTAAATTTCTACAAAATACACTTTAAATTTAACAATATTTTCCTCTTAAAACCATTTATCAAACCCCCCTCACCAATTGTTGCCTGCGCAAAAATATTTGTCCACTACATTGGTTCAAAATCCAATCCTTCTGCTCCTAAAAAATACATAGCACTGAAGGAAAGTACAGTACTTTTTATTCACCTAACAAGGGAATAAAGCGGTTGTGTTCTTTCATAGGTTCATGACAAGCAGCTATTAGAAATTTAGAACTAAGGCCACTTTGGTAGAGTGGGGACAGAGGTTAATGAAAAGAGGGTAATCTAGATAGTATTGGGTTGTATAAGCTAAATAATAATTAATAAATTTACGTTTTATCTTAAGTTATGGCAATTTATTACTATTATCACTCTTCTCAAACTTTTGCACTCTTAATTTCATCAAAAAGTACATTGATAAGCACCCATTCCCTTGAGATACACATCAAGATGCCTGCTCCTTTTGCTCTTGATGAAAAATCAATTTTATAGTTCTGCATAGAGATTTATATCCATATACAAACCTAGATACTCTACACCTAACTATTCAAATATAAGGTGCTGAAATCAAACCCTGAGCAAAAGGTTCTACCTCACAGAACTCTCACCCATTGATCTAAGACTACAAGTGAAGATGAGCAAATGCAAACAAAAGACAAGAAAGAAGACAGGTGAAAGAATGATTTCTTCTCTAACAATAATCATAATGTCTGGGTCTTAGGCACAAAGAAAACTGCAATTAAGTCAATAGGTATGAACATAGAACTTAAGTAACGCATCCACAAAAATATACAGAAATCCAGTATTTATTTATTTTTTTCAAAACAAAACCTTCATTAGGCTGGTGAAAGAAAAAAGAAACAAAACAAAGCAGCGAAAACAGAAGAATACAAGCAAGATCACCCAGGAACATTATAAATCCCTTCCAAAAGGTTTCCCAAAACTCTGGCTCAAAATTCTTCCTAATGAAGCACCTCTCTAAGAGAGTACGATACACCAAAAGATAGAGAGCTTCTTGGGATAGACTCTTATTCTTAAAAATCCTCCATCCCTTTCCTTCTAAACACTCAAAGGAAGAGTCCCCCAACAGGGATCTCTCTACACCCACAAGCCTCCATCCGGAGACTAGGCTCCTGAAGTCCTGGGGGAAAGCCATGCATACTCCTAGCAGGGTAAGAATGAAATCCAGTATTGATCAACCCACGGCAATTTTAGATACACATCTGATAATCAATACAGTTACCAAGACGTAAATGACCAACATCTTGATCAAGAAGTCCCGAATGTCATAACCATGAATCCAAATTAGAAGTATACAATAGACTAAAGTCACTTTTACCAACTATATTCTCCAGATTAACAAGCAAATAGAGTCATCAAACAGATTAATCAAACTCCAAATTCTGTCATAATGAGAAGTAATATCGTATTGTTTTCATGGACTCAGAGAAACATTCCCCTAAGACACACCAAAGGATATTTAGCATGTCAATGATCACTCATGGCCAAGGTAACAACTAAATATAATTAGCACAGTTAATCTTAATATTCCTCCATAAAGCAGATCCAAAATAGCAGCATCAGGATCCTTCTCAACTGCTGACAAAGTGACATATAATGACAAAGAAATAGAAGTACAACATGACAAAATGGCCTCCTCTAATATATTTGTTACCTCATGAACAATCAATCTAGTTGGGATAAGGCTGTTTGTTGTTGCTGTTGTTGTATGAACAATCAATCACGTCCATCAGCAGCGGAAAAACTGATCAAACTACAGGTAATGTTAATTCCACCATAATTTTTGAAAGGCATTCAAAATATCATTTTACGCTTTAATTTGATTACTTGCACAGGAGTGTTGAGCCACATCAAAAAGGACACCAGCCAGAGCATACTTCCTCTTCAGTCCTGATAAGAACCTCAACATGGATTGGATAAACCCTTGAAAGTAACTCACTCAATAACATCATGTAAGGCGGTTTTACCCCCAACAAATCAACCCAGATTAAGTAATATCAGTCTACCGCTGAAATATACCAGTAAAACGTCTCTATAACAAAAAATTAAACTGTATTTAGTATATGGCAGCAAAGTATCAACATAATGATCACTAGTAATCCTCCACATTAGCATCAAAAACAGATCATATTTGGCACCTAGAGTAAGAAAGATGCACTAGACCAATGATCTTCTTATTAAAATGCACATAAAGACCAAACATGCCTTCTGAGAAGGAGACTCTAACGTAGCCCACTAAATCTAGGCCACATGGTACAAGGATGCTCAGGCTATAAATTATTTTATGGAAGAACAAAAAGATGACATCAACAGCCAATGCCTCTCATTTCACCCAGTACCCATGAAATAAGTTCAAATTAGGACCATCCATACTCCATGATGCACTCCTAGTAAGTTGCAAGATTAAGATTTGAACAATTAATTAGAGGTAGTCTCCATGTGGTATAGCAGTCAGATTTACAAATGTAATTTCTCTCCAATATGACCACCAACGCCAATTCATTTCTGCATCCCTACCAAAAAAAGCAGGCATTCACTTTGTTCCCTTTAAGCTTCCAAGTAAAAGATCACCAACATCTATCCTCAAACCAAGATGAAAATCATGAACATAATAAGCATGGAAGCCATTTCTCCAGATTGACCTCAATAAACCATACTTGAAGTCCTCATGATGATTCATTTCTTGGACAAACTGAAGTTATATTGCTTTTGACTCCATTTTACAAAGGATATCTCAGTTTCTTAAAGTCCCTCCAAAAGACATAACCAAGACTAGACTTGACAAAGACAGAAAAGCCCTACAGAAAGTTCATAAAAGCAGGAGAAAGGGACAACGAAAAAAAAAATAACTTCATTTCTTTCCAACAGCTAGTCCCACTGGTCCTGTCATTCCGCAGCAGTGTTCCCACATCTGCAAGACCACCTCAACACTGTTAAGTAAGAACAACACAAATATGAATAGGCGCAATCACGTTGATGCAATTAACTGAACTATTTACTGACATAAAAGCATTAAGTATTACCATAAGCTAATAATAATAACCGCCTCCAAATGAGCGATCACCCCCATACATCGATGAATATGCGCCACCGCCATACTGTAAAATGAAACAGAACATAGAATTTCATTATTATAAGTTGAGCAAGACAAAAATTCAAGTAACAATAAGCATTATGTACTTACATCTGAACCATAATAATCTTGTGAGTACAGACCACCACCCACTCCAAGAGAATCTGATAAAACATAAAGGCATATGAATATGAGTTAACAAGACACTTAAGTTATCACCATGCACACACACAGACACACTCACACACCCCTCTCCTACCTCGGTAACGAGTACCACGAGATGACACTGCAGGATCAGGATGATCATACCGAGCACGCAGTCTGCTAGGCTCCATATACACAGGTTCTTGGTCCTAAAACCAAAGTATTGAAGCACCATTTCAAACAATATGAGATATAACGAAACTGAAATAAAGAAAAAGTACATAACACATCAAAAAATTCTCTCACCATCATAGAAAATGGTCGTTTCATCCCATGCCCACTTTCATACAGGTATGGGTCATCAACAAAGTGCCTAGCACCAAAGGGTCCATTAAAGTCCCCTTCTGGAGAAAATGGTTGCCTCCACTGTTTCCCACGACCTCTCTCAGAGGCATCATACCTAGTCCGATCAGGCCTTGATGATGTAGCAGCTCGAGAAGCAGATGCTGGATGAGTACCCCTGAAGGAACCCCTTTTTCCTCCTGCTGTTGTACAGGAACAGAGCAGGGAAAAATAACAAATGTAAGCAATAATACAAAAATAAAAGTAATCACATGGTTGAAGAAAAGAAAGTTGTATTATGATTTCTCAATAAAAGTTGCTTTCAGTCTGTTCCTCATATTACCTCGTGCACCAAAAGGACGCCTTCCACGAAAGTCATTATATGGGTTTCCAAGATCACCACCATCAGCAAAACCAAATCTTCCACTTCGACCACGTCCACGCGGATAGAAACCCCTGCCACGCTGAAAGTTTGCACGGTTGAAAGGACGCCCACCACGTCCAAGGCCTCTCCCTGTAAAGTAAGAGGAGCAAAGTCAAAAGTTAACAATACATGGCCATGGGTTAAGCACATTTCAGCTCCTCATACCAGTATTAACTTACCAAATCTAGAAAAAGTTCCACTACCAGAGCGACCAATTCGAAATCCACCACGCATTCCACCCTTAACAGCCTGAGTCTTGGGCAGGGGATTTGACAGCCTCACTTTCACTTTTGTCTAGTAATACAGTGATCAAATGCACACTATTAATAATAAATTAATAATGCAAACGCAAATTTCGAGTGCAATGTGAGGGTAAAAACTATGTGTGCATGGCACATTTGTACATAGGTGCGTGATGTAGGGGCTGAACCAACCCCATATTAGCTTACCGTGGGCTAACAATGTAGGCCTGAAAATGCCATATCTAGATCCTATCAAATCCAGTGCAGTAGCCAAGAAAATACATGAGTCCATACTTCAAATAGTTTTATTAGTTATTTAATTAAAACTCCTAATTATAATATTCTTCAGAGGTATAATCTTTAATTTGTTTGATTTAAATAAATACCCAAATTAAGAATGCCGAAGCAAAACTGAAGAATTGAATTTTAAATTTACAAGTAGCCACAAAAATATAGAAATCAAAGATTAGAACAACAGAAAATGGATTTAAAGAATTTAGAATGGAAAAGAATAATAAGAGAGAAAAATAACCAAAAAATTTAGACAAATCCAAAATTACCAAAATACCCTTCTGACGGATAAGAAAATTCCAAAAAAATTAAGGCAGGTTCTGACGTGTACAGAGGTCCTACAATTCAAATTTCATGAGATTTGGAGAAGATTTGCTAGGTCAAATCATAAATTTTCAAAAAACAAAAGATTCTTTAATGGAGGTTTTAGACAAAACAGCAGGGGAATCTTTAATTTTAAAAGAGAGAAAAGAAGGGAATCAGAAGGGAGATGAGGGATTTAATCGAGGATTACGAAGGGATCAAAACCCCCCAAAAAATAGAAGAAGGAGAACTATTGGGGGGTGCAATTTTACTAGAAGATATACCCAGAATTTTTCTGTTTGAAATAAGTAATGGGTAAGAACAGATTCAGAAAATAGCACTATAATGTAAGAACTTTAAAGAGGATTATCACAGATTAGTATAACTAATAAATCAAAAGAGAAACCTGGATCTGTGATTACAATTTGAATTCTGTTGGAGATCAGATCAGCTAGTTGTGGAACACCTTGGTGTTGCTAATTTCTGTGATTTCAGCCTCTGGTATGGATGATAATAGCAGCACAGCAAGTCGGTTAATGAGAATTATTAGAGAAAGAGAGAAGTAGAATGCAAGATGGAAGAAGAAGATGAGGAGAATAAGTTGATGGAATAGGGTGGTCGTGGAGTGGGAATTAGAAGAGGAAAGAGGGACTGGGAGCCTCACGGCTGCACTAGGAAAGAGAGAAAGATTAGAGAAGGGGAGCCCATGTGTGTGGTCAACTCTTGGAGG